>JAINUG010000137.1:687500-690000 GCA_029706075.1 Aldrovandia affinis | reverse complement strand
ACAGTGCTTAACCATAGTTACTACTTTAACATAGTCTTTCTCTTTAACGTAGCGTTTAATTATAGTTAGTATTCCTATAGTCAGGGGTGCACATAAGTGGTACGCCAGTATGCATTCGCCTTCCTCAAACGTTAATTGCGTCTAATGGTGTCTAAGTCAATTAACTTACCAGTGACGGACTGATCAAACTTAGTCACGTATGTTTCAAAAGTTTGTCGTCTTGCTTGGTACGCGATTAATGTTTGAGGACGCGAATGCGTACTGGTGTACCACTTATGTGCACCCCTGATTATAATACTGTATAGAGTTAGTATTGCCCTAATATTGTTGCCATTGCTCTTATAATCTAGTGCACAGGTGTCAAACTCATTCCATCGAGGGCCGAGTGTATGCAGGTTTTTGTTGCAACCAATGCACTACACCAGGTGATTTCACTAATTATCCCACTTCTTCAACCAAGGAGGGAACCTAATTGAAATCACTTGGTGTACTGCATTGGTTACAACAGAAACCTGCACACACTCGGCCCTCCATGGAATGAGTTTGACACCCCTGATCTAGTGCTTTACTATGAAGTTAATATTGCTTTAATAGACTTGGTGTGGGTCTATTAGTCTGCTGTTGTGATGTGCACCTGGGACAGCTGGGTAGTGTAGTTTATCTTGCTGTGAGACTGACCCTGGAGCTCTTCCCTGCATCCCCATACCCAGGAGGACAACGAGGCAGAAAACAGGATGACCAACGGCTCCTCTACGGAGATTAACGAGTTCGAGACGCTGACGGCCAAGTTTCACTTTGTGGACCTGGCCGGTTCCGAGCGGCTGAAGAGGACTGGAGCGACGGGGGACCGGGCCAAAGAGGGCATCTCCATAAACTGCGGCCTGGTGAGAGACACTTCAGGGACCGAAGTAACCCGGGAGGTCCTGGGGTCCAGTCCCAGTGGGGCACTGTTCTTGCGCTTTAACAGCCTTTTAACAGGGTACTTGGGAAATCTAGGTTATATCGTTTTTTATTGATATATTGATGATATATGATGTTATATTGTTTGTTTTTTAAAAAAAATATATTGTCAAAAAAAACAATAACAAATAATGCACAAGGACCTTGGCTGTGCATTATGGTGCTTTGCTGGTGAGTTTTGGGCATTTAATAATAATAATAATAATAACTTTATTTATTAAAGTGTCACGTTACTTGTTCAGTGTTTTCTTTGCTGATCCACCAGTTTTCTCTGCAGCGCAAACATTCTAACCAGAGCGCCATCTAGTGGTCAATACCAAAACATACGATTATAGAAATAAAAATAAAATCTACACAGTTGGTTGAGTTTTACATTGAGCTGTATTGATTTGGTGAGAGGCAGTAGTATTCGTTGTGAGAGCGTGTTTGGCGTGTTACTGAAGTGATGGTGGCCCGTGTGTGACTGGTTGTGTCCCCTCTCTTGGTGCGCCCTCTCTCTCTGCGTGTGAAGTTGGCCCTCGGCAACGTGATCAGCGCTCTGGGGGACAGGAGCAAGCGCGTGACCCACGTCCCGTACCGCGACTCCAAGCTCACACGCCTCCTGCAGGACTCCCTCGGCGGTAACAGGTCCGTCTCTCTGTCAGAGGGCCCGTCCCTTCCCAGGGAAAGTGTTTGTTTGGACAACGCCGAGGGGCAATTTGGCAATGTTGTGTGCTGGTGACCAGTGAACCAGTAAAACCACTCCCTCTGGCATTCAGTTTCAAATACTGCTTTACAGTTATTCACCTTTTCAAGAAATAAATGAAAAAATCTGTTTGGACTTCCAACAGGTACATGAGATGATGCACTTCAATTTGTAAGAGAAAAACAAGTTGTTTTGACTCTGTGGGGGCGGGGGCATTAGAATGAGCATTAGAGTAGGAATCCCAGAATGGAAAAGACACAGGTGATGCAGGTGCCTACATTTTGTGATGCCCCAAGTGGTCACATGATACAAGGGATGTGCCTAATATGTGCCCTAGCCTAATATCTCATATGTGCCCTATCTGATCTCATATGTGCCCTATCTGATCTCATATGTGCCCTGATCTAATATGTGTATCTGCCCTAATAATATGATTCTTAGGTGCCCTAATATTTTCCCCTAGGTCTAGACTATAAAATACCTCTGAAATGTGTTTAACTTTTTTTTTAAAGAACACAAATGGATGGATTATTGTGTTTATTGTCTCTCTTTCTCTATTTCCCGAACCCTCCAGCCAGACGGTGATGATCGCCTGCATCAGCCCTTCTGACCGGGACTTCATGGAGACCCTGAACTCGCTGAAGTACGCAAACCGCGCACGCAACATCAAGAACCGCGTGATGGTGAACCAGGACAAGGCCAGCCAGCAGATCAGCGCCCTGCGCATGGAGATCGCACGCCTGCAGATGGAGCTGATGGAGTACAAAACGGTGAGAGAGAGAGAGAGGGAGGGGGAGAGGGGAGGGAGAGGGGAGAGGGGGAGAGGAGAGAGGGAGGGGAGAGGGGGAGGGGGAG
>JAINUG010000137.1:665000-682500 GCA_029706075.1 Aldrovandia affinis | reverse complement strand
TATTCGCTTCCAACCAGGGCACATTTGCGTTAACAGTCAGATATGCTTTAAAAGTACTTTAAAAAAATACTGTGCTATTTTTTTATTTTTTAATCTGGAGGTTTAGACAGTGGAGTGTGATGGTTCTAAAACGTGGTCTGGTAACTAGCTTAAGCTTAAGCTTAACGCTTCTTCTTGTGCCAATCTGTTCAATATTATAAACAAGCACCAGCGATGCCGCTTCAATCAGCCACAATCATCCACTAACACTAAAACAAGAGAATCACAAAAAAATCATCAGATTTTGGGATCAACATTTTAAAAATGATCGCTCTACCTAACGTATGCATTGCTCTAAATTTTGTGCCATTGATATTTTAATTTACCATGTATTAATGCACATCTTGGAAGTCGCTCTGGATAAGAGCGTCTGCTAAATGCTTAAAATGTAAAAATTTAATTTAATTGAAAGGTTTTGTGTTTTCTGGATGACTGCTTACATGACTAAGTGCTGTGGTTCACAGGCCTTGCGCTGTGGTTAAGTCATTGCTGTCATCCACACAGTATGATAAATCAGTGTGCCTTTGACCAATAAATCTACATTTATATGCTACAGTTTATGAGTAGTATACTGTATGTAAATAATGCTATGTAAATTGCAGTACTTTAAACCGTTGGTTTAAGTAAGCAGAAGCTAAGCGCTATGGTTTAGTTTGTATGAGCGGTCTCATTGTGCTGCTTATCTTCACCAGCGTCATTAAGGAGGAAGTCCCTGATAACGAGCAGCCGAAGGCAGTGGAGACCGAGGAGGCAGAGACGGTACAGTGCGCTACGCAGACTCTTCATCTGATCTCTGTTCTGAACAGCACATCTGAGTTATTTACTTAGCATTTACTGTGTTTATGTGCCTGTCTGTGTGTGTGTGGGTGGTATGTGCCTGTGTGTGTGTGTGTGTGTGTGTGTGTGTGTGTGTGTGTGTGTGTGTGTGTGTGTGTGTGTGGTGGGGGTGTGTGTGTGTGTGTGTGTGTATGTGTGTGTGTGTGTGCCTGTGTGTGTGTGTGTGTGTGCGTGTGTGTGAGTGCGTGCGTGCGTGCGTGTGTGCGTGTGAGCAGGAGGGACAGGAAGGCAGTGATCATGAAGAGGGAGATGAGGAGGATGAAGACGAGGAAGAGGAGGAGATGGAGATGGATGACACATCGGACGAGGGGGACTCTGAGCTGGATGAGAAAGGTAATCTCACCTCACCTGCCGGCCGCCGGCTCTGTCCCTCAAACAGAGCTGCTGCCACTCAGGGCCCGGACTCTGTTTACCTGAATGAGCTGTTCTTCATTGGGCTGTTTGCTGTCTGGGTAGTTAATCGACTTCCCCAGTGTGATTCTGTTTGTGTGTCTCTCTCTCTCTCTCTCTCCCTTGTGTGTGTGTGTGTGTGTGTGTGTGTGTGTACGTGTGTGCGCGTGTGTGTGTGTGTGTGTGTGTGTGCGTGCGCGTGCGTGCGTGTGTGTGCGTGTGCAGAGGACTTCGTGTGTGTGTGGCCAACATGCGTGTGTGAGTGTGTGTGTGTGTGTGTGTGTGCCATGTGTTGTCAAGTGTGAAGCTGATGTGTGTGTTTGTGCGCCAGAGGACACCTCACATCACGTGTGAGATCGCCATCAAGCAGAAGCTGATAGACGAGCTGGAGAACAGCCAGCGGCGCCTGCACACGCTCAAACAGCAGTACGAGCAGAAGCTCATGATGCTGCAGAGCAAGATCCGCGACACGCAGCTGGAGAGGGACCGCGTGCTGCACAACATGGGTACGCCCCGCACCACCTCATCACACACAGCACCTCTCACACACACACCACCTCTCTCATCATCACACACACTCTCTGACATCACACACACTCTCTCTCATCACATGCACCCTCTGTCATCACACACACTCTCTCACATCACACACACTCTCTCTGTCATCACACACACTCTCTCACATCACACACACTCTCTGACATCACACACACTCTCTCACATCACACACACTCTCTCTGTCATCACACACACTCTCTCACATCACACACACTCTCTCTGACATCACACACACTCTCTCTCATCACACACACTCTCTCTGACATCACACACACTCTCTCTCATCACATGCACCCTCTGACATCACACACACTCTCACATCACACACACTCTCTCTGACATCACACACACTCTCTCTCATCACACACACTCTCTCTGACATCACACACACTCTCTCACATCACACACACTCTCTCTGACATCACACACACTCTCTCATCACACACACTCTCTCTGTCATCACACACACTCTCACATCACACACACTCTCTCTGACATCACACACACTCTCTCTCATCACATGCACCTCTGTCATCACACACACTCTCTCACATCACACACTCTCTCTGACATCACACACACTCTCTCATCACACACACTCTCTCTGTCATCACACACACTCTCTCACATCACACACACTCTCTCTGACATCACACACACTCTCTCACATCACACACACTCTCTCTGTCATCACACACACTCTCTCACATCACACACACTCTCTCTGACATCACACACACTCTCTCTCATCACATGCACCCTCTGTCATCACACACACTCTCTCACATCACACACACTCTCTCTGTCATCACACACACTCTCTCACATCACACACACTCTCTCTGACATCACACACACTCTCTCACATCACACACTCTCTCTGTCATCACACACACTCTCTCACATCACACACACTCTCTCTGACATCACACACACTCTCTCATCATCACACACACTCTCTCTGACATCACACACACTCTCTCTCATCACATGCACCCTCTGTCATCACACACACTCTCTCACATCACACACCACCTCTCTCTCATCACAACATGGGTACGCCCCGCACCCTCTCTCATCACACACACCCTCTCTCTCATCACACACACCCTCTCTCTCATCACACACCACCTCTCACATCACACACACTCTCTCTCATCACATGCACTCTCTCTGACATCATCCACACCCTCTCTGACATCACACACACCCTCTCTCATCACACACACCCTCTGACATCATCACACAGCACCCTCTGACCTCACACGCACCCTCTGACATCATCACACAGCACCCTCTGACCTCACACACACTCTCTGTGACATCATCCACACCCTCTCTGACATCACACACACCCTCTCTCATCACACACACCCTCTGACATCATCACACAGCACCCTCTGACCTCACACGCACCCTCTGACATCATCACACAGCACCCTCTGACCTCACACACACTCCTCTGTGACATCACACGCACCCTCTGACCTCACACGCACCCTCTCTGACATCATACACACCCTCTCTGACATCACCCACATTTACCCACACGTGTCCGTGACTGTCACGGGGTCAAATATGATGAAATATGGTGTCGTGGTTAAGTGTGAGGGGCGGTGCTGTGATGTCACTGGGTGTCGTGGTTAAGTGTGAGTGGCGGTGCTGTGATGTCACTGGGTGACGTGGTTAAGTGTGAGGGGCGGTGCTGTGATGTCACTGGGTGGGTGATGTGGTTAAGTGTGAGTGGCGGTGCTGTGATGTCACTGGGTGACGTGGTTAAGTGTGTGTGGCGGTGCTGTGATGTCACTGGGTGGCGTGTGGTTAAGTGTGAGTGGCGATGCTGTGATGTCACTGGGTGACGGGGTTAAGTGTGAGGGGCGGTGCTGTGATGTCACTGGGTGATGTGGTTAAGTTGGGGAACGTTGCGTGCGTGTGCTCCTTCAGGCTCGGTGGAGACGTGCACGGAGGAGAAGGCGAAGAAGATCAAGGCGGACTACGAGAAGAGGCTGAACGTGATGAACAGGGAGATGCAGAAGCTGCAGTCTGCGCAGAAGGAGCATGCCCGTCTGCTGAAGAACCAGTCCCAGTACGAGAAGCAGCTGAAGAAGCTGCAGCAGGACGTGGCCGAGATGAAGAAAACCAAGGTGCCCAGACACACAGACCTCGACCCTCAAAATTACAATTACTATATTGTTAACAGTATACCTGGACATTTGTACAGCATCTACAAAATTGTATGCACATTTTTAATTTTTTTTATATTTCTTACAAATATGGACATCATAACATCATATCACAGAACATTATATATATTTTATATTTTAGTTTCTGATTTTCTCCCATTTTCTCCCAATTTAGTAGCACCTTTTTACAATTACACCCTCTCTTTTTCATATCAATCCCCCTCATAATGTGAGTTCGCTGCCATAGCCCTGAGACCAGCAGTGACAAAGGCGAAGTATCGTCTCCTCCGAGACGGCACTCACCAGGTTGTCGACCGTAACTCCGGTACTCCAGAGCCACTCCTGTGCGCAGCGAACATCCTGTCGGCTTCCCTCCCCCTCCCTGGGGCGGACAGCCAATTGCCGCCCCCTAGTGGCACTCCCGGCCAGAGCTGACTCTGGTGCGGCCAGTGGAATCGAACCCCAGTCGCAGTGGCCAGCGTCTAACCACTAGACCACATGGGAGACCCCAGAACATGATACATTTTGACCACAGTCAAATCTGAATTACCTTCAGAGGGGTACAGGCAGTTACATCAGTGTTGAGTGGTGAATAGAGCGGTCAGTCCCATCAGTGGTGAGTGGTGAATGGTAAATGTAGTCCCAGCAGTGTTACATGGTAAATGTAGTCTCATCAGTGTTACATGGTAAATGTAGCCCCAGCAGTGTTACATGGTAAATGTAGTCCCAGCAGTGTTACATGGTAAATGTAGTCCCAGCAGTGTTACATGGTAAATGTAGTCTCATCAGTGTTGAGTGGTGAATGGTAAATGTAGTCTCAGCAGTGTTACATGGTAAATGTAGTCTCAGCAGTGTTGTGGTGAATGGTAAATGTAGTCTCAGCAGTGTTACATGGTAAATGTAGTCTCAGCAGTGTTGAGTGGTGAATGGTAAATGTAGTCCCAGCAGTGTTACATGGTAAATGTAGTCCCAGCAGTGTTACATGGTAAATGTAGTCTCAGCAGTGTTGAGTGGTGAATGGTAAATGTAGTCTCAGCAGTGTTACATGGTAAATGTAGTCTCAGCAGTGTTGAGTGGTAAAGGTAAATGTAGTCCCAGCAGTGTTACATGGTAAATGTAGTCCCAGCAGTGTTACATGGTAAATGTAGTCTCAGCAGTGTTACATGGTAAATGTAGTCTCAGCAGTGTTGAGTGGTGAATGGTAAATGTAGTCCCAGCAGTGTTACATGGTAAATGTAGTCCCAGCAGTGTTACATGGTAAATGTAGTCTCATCGGTGTTGAATGGTAAATGGTGAATGTTGGTGTCCGCTCAGGTTCGTCTCATGAAGGAGATGAAAGACGAGCAGGAGAAGAACCGGATGAAGGAGCTGAAGAGGAGTCGAGAGATCGCAACGCTGAAGAAGGACCAGCGCAAGCAGGAGGTGGGCAGGGGCGCAGTACCACACGGGATGGGCAGGGGGCGCTGTGGCACGTGTTCAGATGCACTTTGACATGAAGTTTTGTTTTTGTGATGTATATATTTTACACATACACACATCCAAACAGACACATCAAAAGCTAAATACAGTACCAGAAAGGCCTTTGAGGACCCCAGTGGCTTTAGAATTTTCTGACATAAAGTTGTAATTTTGGGTTTTGTTTTGCCTTTTAAAAACGATTTTCCAGAGAGCCTTGATTGATTGTGGTTTGGTGAGGTGCAGCAGGTTAAATAAGCACTCCCTGTGTTTCACACACACACACACACACACACACACACACACACACACACACACACACACACACACACACACACACACACACACACACATAGGTTAAATAAGCGCTCCCTGTGTTTCCCCCACAGCTCCAGCTCAGACAGATGGAGGCCCAGAAGAGACAGCAGGAGCTGATACTGCGCAGGAAGACTGAGGAGGTGAGATGAGCTGGCCTATCAGAGCGGCTCATACTGGAACCGCTGCTCTGATTGGTGCCTTTCAGAAGTGGCGGTTGAAGGATTAAAATGGAGAACGATGAGGAATAGACGCTTGTTAATGCGTTGGTGAGTGACCCCTGGGCCCTGCTGGTTTGAGTGACCTCTGAGCCCTGCTGGTTTGAGTGACCCCTGAGCCCTGCTGGTTTGAGTGACCTCTGAGCCCTGCTGGTTTGAGTGGCAGCGTGTCCCTGCTGGTTTGAGTGGCAGCGTGTCCCTGCTGGTTTGAGTGACAGCGTGTCCTGCTGGTTTGAGTGACCTCTGAGCCCTGCTGGTTTGAGTGGCAGCGTGTCGTTTGAGTGACGGCGTGTCCTGCTGGTTTGAGTGACCCTGAGCCCTGCTGGTTTGAGTGACCCCTGGGCCCTGCTGGTTTGAGTGACCCCTGGGCCCTGCTGGTTTGAGTGACCCCTGAGCCCTGCTGGTTTGAGTGACCCCTGGGCCCTGCTGGTTTGAGTGACCCCTGGGCCCTGCTGGTTTGAGTGACCCCTGGGCCCTGCTGGTTTGAGTGACCCCTGAGCCCTGCTGGTTTGAGTGACCCCTGGGCCCTGCTGGTTTGAGTGACCTCTAGGCCCTGCTGGTTTGAGTGACCCCTGGGCCCTGCTGGTTTGAGTGACCCCTGGGCCCTGCTGGTTTGAGTGACCCCTGGGCCCTGCTGGTTTGAGTGACCCCTGGGCCCTGCTGGTTTGAGTGACAGCGCTCGTTTGAGTGACAGCGTGTCTCTCCGTCTCCCAGGTGACGGCCCTGCGGCGTCAGGTCAGGCCCGTGTCGGGGAAGGTGAGCCGCAAGGTGAGCTTACCTGAGCCCCTGCAGGACCCCTCCTACCGCCCCCCCCCAGGGAGGGGGTACACCACCGGCGCCTCCGCGTCCAACGGAACAAGGTAACACCATCACCACCATCACCATTACACACTCTCACCATCACCACCATCACCATCACACACTCACCATCACCACCATTCACCATCACCACCATCACCACCATTCACCATCACCACCATTACACACTTACCATTCACCATTACACACTCCCACCATCACCACCATTACACACTCACCATCACCACCATCACCATCACACACTCTCACCATCACCACCATTCACCATCACCACCATCACCACCATTCACCATCACCACCATTACACACTTACCATTCACCATTACACACTCCCACCATCACCACCATTACACACTCTCACCATCACCACCATCACCATCACACACTCTCACCATCACCACCATTCACCATCACCACCATCACCACCATTCACCATCACCACCATCACCACTGTTAGCTTCTTCCGAAGAGACGACCAGGAGACTCAGCAGTCTGACTTGAAATGCAAGTTTATTACACACAGCGGTCCACAGCGAGTTGGTAGAGAGTCTAAAGTGAATGAGTCTCTCACCTGAATATATACATAGGGATAGATGATGAGTTTGAGCCGAGCCTTTGTATTGCTAACAAGGCAACAGCAAGGAAGTCAGGAAGTGACACACCCCCATTCAATGAGTCTCTCACCTGAATATATGCATAGCCTTTGTTTTGCTAACAAAGCACCAGCAATGAAGTCAGGAAGCTCATTGAATAGAAGACACAGTGTTTGCTGACAAAGCATTGGTGATCAAAGACAGGAACTTACTGTCTAATCAACTCACTCATTCCTATATTATTACATTACATTATAGGCATTTGGCAGACGCTCTTATCCAGAGCGACGTACAACAAAGTGTTAACCGTAGTCAAGAACAGTTTAGCTGAAAGCCACCCTAGTGGGAAGTACAATTCCTGGGTGCTAGGAGCAACCACATAGTTAAACTAGGACCCTGTAGGTAAATCTGTAGCCACAATTCAGAGGTAGCAGTAAAGCACTCAATGCAGGAAATAATGCCTAAGCCTAATACAATACATAAACAAGTAGACGTGTAAACTAAGTGACTATGTCCCTAAATTAACAAAAACCGGACTACGGGAGAGGTGCACCCTGAAGAGGTGAGTCTTCAGTCGACGCTTGAAGGTGGCCAGGGTCTCAGCTGTTCTGACTTCCACCGGAAGGTCATTCCACCATCGTGGAGCCAGAACCGACGGGAGACGTGACCGGGAAGCGCAGGTGCGGAGGGGGGTGCTAGGCGTCCTGAGGTAGCAGAACGGAGAGGTCTGGCAGGTGTGTAGGGTTTGAAGATCTTGGTGAGGTATGTTGGGGCTGATCCCTTGACTGCCTGGTATGCTAGGACCAATGTCTTGAATTTGATGCGAGCTATAACAGGCAGCCAGTGGAGGGTAGTGAGCAGGGGGTGACATGGGAGTGTCGAGGAAGGTTGTAGATCAGACGGGCCGCAGCGTTCTGGATGAGTTGCAGGGGTCTGATGGCAGATGCGGGAAGGCCAGCCAGGAGCGAGTTGCAGTAGTCCAAGCGGGACAGTACCATTGCTTGGACCAGGAGCTGGGTAGAGTACGTGGTAAGGAAGGGACGGATCCTCCTGATGTTATACAGGAAGAATCTGCACGCCCGGCTTACCGCTGCAATGTTCATTGATAGGGACAGCCTGTTGTCCATCACCACACCGAGATTCTTCGCGCAGGGTGATGATGTCACCAGGGTGTCACCTAGAGAAATGGAGAAATCAAGGTGGGGAGAGTTTAGGGCAGGAATGAAGATTAGCTCTGTTTTACCTGGGTTGAGCTTTAGGTGGTGACTGTCCATCCAGCTCTGAATGTCCCCAGGCAAGCAGCGATGCGGGTAGAGACCTGAGTGTCTGATGGGGAGAAGGAGAGAAAGAGTTGAGTGTCATCAGCATAACAATGGTAAGATAAGCCGTGGGCAGAGATTACAGAGCCAAGGGGAGCGGGGTGTACAGGGACAAGAGAAGGGGACCGAGGACTGAGCCCTGTGGAACCCGGTGGGGAGGGAGCAAGGCGGTGATACTTTACCAGCCCAGGCAACCTGGAAGGAGCGACCGGAGAGGTAGGACTCGATCCAGGCGAGGCTGTACCGCAGATCCCTGTTGCTGCCAGGGAGGACAGGAGGATGGAGTGCTCCACAGTGTCGAAGGCAGCTGAGAGATCAAGCAGGATCAGGATGGAGGAGAGGGAGGCGGCTGCGGTGTGAAGAGCTTCATTGACCGAGAGGAGAGCGGTTTCTGTTGAGTGGCCAGGTCTGAAGCCGGACTGGTAGGGGTCCAGCAGGTTATTTTCTGTAAGGAAAGCAGAGAGTTGGTGAGATACCGCTCTTCGAGGGTTTTAGACAGGAAGGGGAGGAGGGATACTGGGCGATAATTCTGGATAACTGAGGGGTCTAGAGTGGGTTTTTTCAGCAGAGGGGTGATATGGGCGCTTTTGAAGGGCGAGTTGGGAAACAACCAGAGGACAGGGAGGAGTTCACAAGGGAGGTGACAAACGGGAGGATGTCAGGTGTGATCGCCTGGAGGAGGGATGAAGGGATAGGGTCGAGGGCACAAGTGGTAGGGCGGTGGGAGAGGAGGAGGTGGGAAATATCAGAGTCTGCGAGGGGAGAAAAGAGGGGAAGCAGGGGAGGGCACAGAGGGAGTGGAAGGCACAGCGGGAGTGGAGGGCACAGAGGGAGTGGAAGGCACAGAGGGAGTGGAAGGCACAGAGGGAGTGGAAGGCACAGAGGGAGTGGAAGGCACAGAGGGAGTGGAGGCACAGCGGGAGTGGAGGGCACAGCGGGAGTGGAGGGCACAGCGGGAGTGGAGGGCACAAAGGAGCTGCGGATGTCTGCAATTTTCTCTCGAAGAAAGCAGCAAAGTCATCTGCGGTGAAGGGGGACTGAGGTGGGGGAGGAGGTGTGCTGAGGAGAGAGGAGAAAATAGAGAACAGTTGACGAGGTTTCGATATAGAATTTTGAATTTTAGTTTGGTAGAAGATTGCCTTAGCGGCAGTGACAGCAGAAGAAAACACAGACAGTAAAGACTGATAGGATGAAAGGTCGGACGAGTGCCTGGATTTGGCCCACTTCCTCTCAGCAGCACGGAGGCTGACCCGGGAGGTGCGCAGGGTGTCGGACATCCAGGGACTAGGAGGGGATGAGCGTGCAGGTCTAGGGAGAAGAGGACAGAGAGAGTCAAGTGCAGAGGACAGGGATGAGATTAAGGTGGAGGAAGCAGTGTCAGTGGGGAGTCTAGAGAATGCTTTAAGGGGGGGGAGGGAAGCAGTGACAAGGGGAGCGAGGGAGGAGGGTGAGAGGGAGCGAAGGTTACGACGGGCAGTGATGGTGGGTGTTGGAAGAGGGGAGGGAGGATGGGGGACAAGGGAGAGGGAGAAGGAAATGAAATGGTGATCAGATGTATGCAAGGGGGTAACCGTGAGGTTGGAGCAGGGGCAGTTCCTCAGGAAGATCAGGTCTAGGAGGTTGCCCGCCTTGTGGGTTGGGGGGGAGTTTTGCAGGGAGAGGTCGAAGGAGTGGAGTAGTGGTAGGAAGGCAGCAGACTGGGGGCCTCTAAGTGGATGTTGAAGTCTCCCAGGAGGATCAGCGGGGTGCCGTCTCCTCAGGGAAGGAGCTGAGCAGGGTGTCAAGCTCGTCGAGGAAGCATCCCAGGGGCCCTGGTGGACGATAAACAACAACAATAAAGAGTTTAGTAGGATAGGTGATGGAGACGGGGTGGCATTCAAAGGAGGATATAGACAGGTTGGAGAGGGGAATGACTGAGAACTTCCAAGCGGGGAGATAAGCAAACCTGTACCACCACCACGGCCGGATGGCCGGGGGGTGTGGGAGAAGGAGTAGGCGGACGAGAGGGCAGCAGGAGTAGCGGAGTTGTCAGGGCTGATCCAGGTCTCGGTGAGGGCGAGAAACTGGAGGGACAGGAGGGAGGCATAGGCAGAGATGAAGTCAGCCTTCTGTGTGGCCGACCGACAGTTCATAGCCCCCTGAGATTGTGAAGCTGTCACAAAGGGTCAGGGGGGGGTAGGAGAGGTTGGAGGGGTTCCGTTGTCGCGGGAGGGTGCGACGCTGGAAGCGCGTACTGAATGGGAGAGAGCAGACTGTTATGGGGTGCGGGCACATTCTGTGAGGGAGCGACGCGTCGCTCTGACAGAGGTAAAAAGAGATCACAGACAGGTGGACACAATAAGGTGGTAATTGCACGGATTAGTCTTTACAATTCGCTGCAATCAAACTAACGATGACTCAAAATTAAGAATAACACGGCTAATCAAGATCCGTAATAGCAAAATAAGTACTAAGTAGACTACGCAAAGTTTACGAAACTACAGATAACTAACAGATCAGTCAAACTAACGTGGTAAACTCTAGCAAACCGAAAAATACTAAACACGCCAGAAGTAAACAAACAGCGGATCAATTCAGAACACAGGCAAACACTTTCTGGTTCCTTGACAAGCTGGAACCACTTTATACCTTCGCTCTGACAGAGGTAAAAAGAGATCACAGACAGGTGGACACAATAAGGTGGTAATTGCACGGATTAGTCTTTACAATTCGCTGCAATCAAACTAACGATGACTCAAAATTAAGAATAACACGGCTAATCAAGATCCGTAATAGCAAAATAAGTACAAAGTAGACTACGCAAAGTTTACGAAACTACAGATAACTAACAGATCAGTCAAACTAACGCGTAAACTCTAGCAAACCGAAAAATACTAAACACGCCAGAAGTAAACAAACAGCGGATCAATTCAGAACACAGGCAAACACTTTCTGGTTCCTTGACAAGCTGGAACCACTTTATACCTTCGCTCTGACAGAGGTAAAAAGAGATCACAGACAGGTGGACACAATAAGGTGGTAATTGCACGGATTAGTCTTTACAATTCGCTGCAATCAAACTAACGATGACTCAAAATTAAGAATAACACGGCTAATCAAGATCCGTAATAGCAAAATAAGTACAAAGTAGACTACGCAAAGTTTACGAAACTACAGATAACTAACAGATCCGTCAAACTAACGCGGTAAACTCTAGCAAACCGAAAAATACTAAACACGCCAGAAGTAAACAAACAGCGGATCAATTCAGAACACAGGCAAACACTTTCTATACAGATGACCTCCCAAAATGGCACAGTTACAGACAGAATACACAATTCCTTCACCACCATTACACACTTACCATTCACCATCACCACCACCACCATTACACCATCACCACCATTCACCACCATTCACCATCACCACCATCACCACCATTCACCACCATTCACCATCACCACCATTCACCATCACCACCATTCACCACACTCTCACCATCACCACCACCACCATTCACCATTACACACTCTTACCATTCACCATTACCACCATTACACACTCTCACCATCACCACCATTCACCATTACACACTCTCACCATCACCACCATCACCACCATTACACACTTACCACTCACCATCACCACCATTCACCATAACCACCATTACCATCACTTACCACTCACCATCACCACCATTCACCATCACCACCATTCACCATCACACACTCTCACCATTCACCATCACCACCATTCACCATTACACACACTCACCATCACCACCATTCACCATTGCCATTCACCATTACACACACTCACCATCACCACCATTCACCATTACACACTCTCACCATCACCACCATTCACCACACACTCACCATCACCACCATTACCATTACACACTCTCACCATCACCACCATTCACCATTGCCATTCACCATCACCACCATTCACCATCACCACCATTCACCATTACACACTCACCATCACCATCACCATCACCACCATTCACCATTACACACTCTCACACCATCACCACCATTCACCATCACACTTCACCATCACCACCATTACCATTACACACTCTCACCATCACCACCATTCACACATCTCCCCATATGTGTGTGCTGCTGCCCAATTAAATTGAAGTGAACCTGTGTGTGTGTGTTTGTGTGTGCCCGTGTGTGTGTGTGTGTGCGCGTGTGTGTGCTGTCTCTGCTATCATTGGCAGGCGGAGACGCTGCTACTTATACCCATGAGAAATGAGTGGTGTGTTTTTGTATCTTGAAGATCTATGCCATGATTTTGTGAATGTAACTTTACTGCACCTTCAGTATTTGTGTCCTTGTATGCTTTTCTTTATGTGGACATAAATAAAATGTTAAAGTGTGTGTGTGTGTGCGCATGTGTGTGTAACAGGAAGATCCAGAGGAGTGTGTACATCACTAAGGGGGCGCGGACCAAGTGGCAGTTACTGGAGCGGCGTGTCAGTGACATCATCATGCAGAGGATGACCATCTCCAACATGGAGGCCGACATGAACCGGCTACTCAAGGTGTGTGTGTGTGTGTGTGTGTGTGTGTGTGTGTGTGCGCTGTGTGTGTGTGTGTGCTGTGTGTGTGTGCTGTGTGTGTGTGCTCTGTGTGTGTGTGTGTGTGTAGTGTGCTGTGTGTGTGTGTGTGTGTGTGTGTGTGTGTAGTGTGTGTGCGCGCGCTGTGTGCAGTGTTGAGTCATGATCAGATATGCACGTGAGTGTGACTGCGCTCCTGTGTCCTGTGTTCAGGGGTTAGGGGTGCGATTGTACGTACACAACCAGACTGTTCTGGTACCTGGAGAATGTGTTTCATTTTTTGCTTCATCTACGTTTGTAAATAGGACTGGAAAATCTGCCCCAGAACTGTCCATTTAAAAAAAGTGTCTGCCTAAATGGGCAAATATGGTAATAACAACACATTTAAAAAAATGTTTTATGCATGGTAGTATAGAAGTTCATTTTTCTTTAAGTTTGTTCATATTTTCCTAAAACAAGGGGAAACATCCTCACACCCTACGCAACCTTTTCGGATATTAGATACGGATATGATCCCCGCCCTCCCCCCCCCTTTCCTGCCCCACAATGTCCTGCAAGTCCATCCTTGTCCAGCGTTTGAACCCCACTCACCCTAGTTGTACGATGTCTAATGCTGTTCCCGTTCTCCTGCCTCCTGCCCCAGCAAAGAGAGGACCTGACCAAACGGAGGGACAAGGTCTCCCGGAAGAGGGACAGGGTGGACCCCACGGCGCCCGATGCCGATAAGAGCCTGCTGTCCCTCAGCGAGGAGGCGGAGTCTCTGATCGCCAACATCGACTACGTCAACGACAACATCGCCGAGTGCCAGGCCAGCATCATGCAGATGGAGGAGGCCAAGGTACTGAGCGTGCTCACTCCCGCCAGGCTCCGCCCACTCCACTCCCCTCCCCCACAGCCAATGAGATCATGCAGATGGAGGAGGCCAAGGTACTGAGCGCTGCTCCTGCAGGCTCCGCCCACTCCACTCCCTAAGCCAATGAGATCATGCAGATGGAGGAGGCCAAGGTACTGCCCACTCCCAGGCTCCGCCCACTCCCCGCCCCTCCCCTTCCCACAGCCAATGAGATCATGCAGATGGAGGAGGCCAAGGTACTGAGCGCGCTCACTCCCTCCAGGCTCCGCCCACTCCACTCCCCTCCCCTCCCTAAGCCAATGAGATCATGCAGATGGAGGAGGCCAAGGTACTGAGCGCGCTCACTCCCTCCAGGCTCCGCCCACTCCCCCTCCCCTTCCCTTCCCACAGCCAATGAGATCTGACTGCCAGGGTGCCCAGCGCTTGCTGTCCTTTAGGTCTCTGAGGCTCTTCATGGATCAGGCTCTGGATTAAAGCATCACTTCACTGCAGTCGCTTGAGACAGAGGTGGCCCTTAAGCACTTTTTATTTATTTATCCTTTATTTAACCAGGGAGTCGACATTGAGATTTGCATCTCTTTTTCAAGTGAGCCCTGGCCAAGAAGGCAGCAAATCCAATTTACAATACAATACAGCACATACAATAAAAACAGCACAACACATAAGATACAAGAGTCAGCAAATTAAAACAGTGCAAAGCATCAGAGAACTTAAAAGAACAGGCTTCCCAATCATTGGTCTATACAACATTTTAAAAAAACATGTGCATTCTGCTTCCCCAAACAAATCTCCAATCCGGGTTTTAAAACAACCAATTGATATAAAACGGTCAAGTTTCAGGTCCTTCTGCAGTATTTTCCAGGCTGATGGAGCAGCATAACTAAAAGCCCTTTTACCAAACTCTGTTCTTGTATTTGGAACAGTGTATGATATAACATTTTGTGATCTTAACCTATAATTTTCTAGGTTTGGTAAGGTGAGTAATATGCTTAGATATGTTGGTAGCTGACCCAAGATCGCCTTCTATACAAATATGTAAAAATGAATTTGTCTCCTTACAGTTAACGATGGCCATCCTGCTAACTGATACAGGGTACAGTGATGTGCAAGGGATCTTGTGTTAGTCACAAACCTTAGAGCTCCATGGTACACTGTGTCTAGTGGATGCAGATAAGACTTTGAAACGTGCATATACAGGATATCGCCATAGTCCAGTAAAGGTAAAAAAGTAACTGCAACTAGGCTTTTCCTGGCCTGGAATGAAAAACATGCTTTATTTCTAAAAAAGAAGCCCAGCTTAAGTTTAAGCTTTTTAGTAAGCTGTTGGATGTGGGGCTTAAAGACAATGTTTCATCAAGATGAAACCCTAAATATTTGTATGATGGCACTACCTCTATTGGCTTCTTTTGCAATGTAACTAACTGAGGCAGTGTAAGACTTTCTTTCTTTGATCTGGAAAACACCATTCGTTTTGTTTTGTCTGCATTTAGGACCAATTTAAGCTGAGAAAGGTTTTCCTGGACAACATTAAAAGCTGTTTGCTGCTTGCGGAAAGCATCATCTAGAGTGGGAGCAGTGCTATAAATGATGGTATCATCTGCATATAGATGTGCCTTTGCACCATGAATACCTTTACACAGGTCATTTATATAAATAGTAAACAGTAATGGACCAAGAATGGATCCCTGGGGAACCCCATTACATACAAAAGCATATCAGATGTCATACCATCAACCTGTACACATTGTGATCTAGCAGTAAGATAATCAGTAAAGCACTGATCTGGGACCAGCTACCTCTACCCAAATCCTAACCTTAACCATTAGGAAGAAGAACGCAAGACTGACTTCAGTCCAGCGCTCACTCATGGGCAACTTCCACCTACACCGCTGCAGTCATTGTGACTTCTGGGTTATGATGGGGCTTCTGAGTTGGGCTTCTGAGCAGGCGCTAGTTCTCAGACAGTGATGCGCCTCAAGGTCTGGGTTCGAATCCTGGCCGTTCAAACAACGCCAGCTGTGGTGCTGGAGGCGCACATAATTCAGTTTCACTTTCAGTCAGAACAGATTTTTTAAAATCTTTATTTAGCCTTTATTTTACCAGGAAGTCTCATTGAGATTCAAAACCTTTTCTCCAAAGGAGACCTGGCCAACAATGGCAGCAGAGGTTACACAGTAAACACGTAAAACAGACAATACAGTAGGAATACAAAGTGGTACAAAATGTACAATAAAAAGGTCAAAGTCACAATCTATATCAGAAACAGGAGCACACTTGCATAAGACTGTGAATATTCTGTTTGAACTGGCTTAGAGGAACAAAGTGGTCAAGATGGAGCTTTGACTGGACATTGTTCCAGGGCCAGGGTGCAAAGTAATCAAAAGCATGCAGTCATGTGGATTGCAGAGTGAGCTGTGGAGTACCTGTACACACACACATACACACACACACACACACACACACACACATACATACACACACACTCACATACGCACACACATACACACACTTCAGATTGAGCAGAGAAAAGGTCAAATGGGGAACTCAGAAAGCTGTTGTGGGTTATGGTGGTGCGTGACATAGCCCTGATATGACACCGTGCCTCTGAGGTGACTCTTGGGGCTTTGCGCCTCTCAGGACGAAGGGGGAGTGGTGGACGTCGCCGCGGTGATCAGCTCCTGCAGCTTGTCAGAGGCCCGCTTCCTGCTCGATCACTTCCTGTCCATGGCCATCAACAAGGTAATATAATAATAACATAACATATGCCATTTAGCAGACACTTTTATCCAAAGCGACTTACAGTAGTGAATGCATACATTTTTCAGTATATGTGGTCCCAGTGGGAAGCGAACCCACAACCTAAGCATTGCCAACGCCATGCTCTACCTACTGAGCCACACAGAACCACGCTCTACTACTGAGCCACACAGAACCACGCTCTACCTACTGAGCCACACAGAACCATGATCTACCTACTGAGCCACACAGAACCACACTCTACCTACTGAGACACACAGAACCATGCTCTACCTACTGAGCCACACAGAACTATGCTCTACCTACTGAGACACACAGAACCACGCTCTACCTACTGAGACACACAGAACCACGCTCTACCTACTGAGACACACAGAACCACGCTCTACCTACTGAGCCACACAGAACCACGCTCTACCTACTGAGACACACAGAGCCACGCTCTACCTACTGAGACACACAGAACCACGCTCTACCTACTGAGCCACACAGAACCACGCTCTACCTACTGAGCCACACAGAACCACGCTCTACCTACTGAGACACACAGAACCACGCTCTACCTACTGAGACACACAGAACCATGCTCTACCTACTGAGCCACACAGAACCACG
>JAINUG010000137.1:657500-660000 GCA_029706075.1 Aldrovandia affinis | reverse complement strand
TGCGTACTGGCGTACCACTTATGTGCACCCCTGCGTGCTATCATGTCTTCCAATAACGGTGACCTGATGGTGCTAACAAATTGAACAGCTCACTGGTTTGCCTGAATTCATTCCACTACCGAAAGTCATCGGCCGCTGAAAAGTGTAGCGTGTGCCTTTGTAGACACGTAATGTTCCTCAAAATGTATGTCCAAATGTAGCTCTGACCAGTGCTCCAAAAGAAATCCTTGAAAATCCTACATTTGACCTTAAGACGTCACTGAAACGTCATGGAAAAGTGTAAATCCGATTTGAACGGAAACTCATTCGGAGGCGGCATTTGGCGCCACTCACCGAGCTAGTGTGGAGTGTGTGTGTGTGTGTGTGTGTGTGTGTGGTTAAAAGGAAACGTATTTTCAAACACCAGCTCTACTGAAAACCCTACTATAAGTGGATGTTGTTGAACCATTACTGGATGTTGTTTCTTTTTTGTTCTTTTTTAAAATAAATGTATTTCCGATTATTTCCCCGTTTTTCTCCCAAAAAAGTTGCCAATTAAACCCTCTATTTATTTCAAACCCCACCTCTACTGAAAACCCTACTACAAGTGGATGTTGTCCACCATTACTGGATGTTGTTTCTTTTTTAACCTCCTGTGCGCCCCCTGTAGGCCCGCAGGAGAACCACCACACAGATGGAGCTCCTGTACGCTAACAGCACTGACCCCGCCCTGGAGATGCCCAGTGGGGACTTTTCTGCCCCTCTCCTGCCCGTGGCCGAGACCCTGGAGGTGGGCAGGGACCTGAAGGCCTTGGGGCCCCCCCTGTCCCCCAGAGACCTGAAGGCCTTGGGGCCCCCCCTGTCCCCCAGAGACCGGGATCCTGTGGCCCCTCCCTCGGCCCCCCCCTCCAAGCTGGTCAGCAGGTACATTTGGGCCCACACTGAACACGCTGGCTCCCTCTTGCCTGGTGCAGCCGCTGTCTTTAATTATTTTAGTTTCTTTTAAAAGTGTGTGTCCCTTTCCTTAGATCTCTACCATGCCACAACAGTGTACCAGATATGGAAAGTTGGTTAAAAAAAGACGCTGTTTACCTTGAAATAACTAACTGAAATGACTTCACAGGAAATTAGAAAAACTGTTTTACTATTGTACTACATTGGACTTAACTTGGATAAACTTTTATGTAACAGGGCCATTAAATGTTGACAGTGCACAACTGATGATGCAAGATTTCCATTCATTTGTCAAACTCAAAATGGCGAATGTTTTTTTTTTTTTTAATGACACCGATGATCTCTTGTGCAAATGCAAAATAGTGAACAGAGTAACAGTCTCTGCGTTGATGAACACACAGGCCCCAGGGTTTGTTACAGAAGAAAGGAAGGTTTGATGACACAGCCGGTCACAAGAGCCCAAGCCAGCGTAGTTGAAAATGTTTGCAGATGCAAAGCAGGGGGCAGATATTGAGTCAGAGCAAAGAAGGCTTATGTCACAAGGATTATTATCTTTGAGCCTTTCCACATCATTACAGACAGATACTCTGACTGAGCCGTTGGGGGTGAATGGAGCTGCTCAGACCAGCACTGTTTTCAAACCGTGAAATCGTTTTCATCCGACAAGTGTGTCCTTGACAACGCAACTAAAATATCATAATTAATTCCTTTTTTCCCTTTATTTAAAGGGATTTAATATAATATAATATATGCCATTTAGCAGATGCTTTTATCCAAAGCGACTTACAGTAGTGAATGCATACATTTTCAGTATATGTGGCCCCAGTGGGGATTGAACCCACAACCTAAGCGTTGCCAACGCCATACTCTACCTACTGAGCCACAGAGAACCACATTTTTTTATGTACCACATGACATACGCATGCACGATAAACAACTTGGGCTAGCCCCATTTTCACGAATTTTCATTTTTCATTCTTCGCTCAAATAATTTAGCTTGATTACCGTTGGTTGTAACCAAAGATTATTTGAATAATAAACGTTTATCTTTTTATGATGATTTTCTTCTTTTTGTGAATTTATTTCAGCTCCAGTTCTAGACCCCTGCCCGTGGGGGACAGGAGACCCCCGGAGGCCTCCCCTCTCACCCGGAGGAGGGCGCACGACAAGGGGCAAGCAGGAGGAGCCGACAAGGTCAAGGGAAAGGAGGTCAAACAGTAAGAGCTGGCGCCGCCCTTCAGGTTGGAGGCTGTAGTGACAGCACCAAATAAATGTAGTCAAGGGGCCTCATTTATCAAGCAACATACGAACACAATTTCTCGTAATTCCTTGTACCAACATTTACACATGAAAATTTAGATTTATCAGATTTTATGGGGAAACTTGAATGCATATTTATGAAATTATTGATAAACAGGCCCAATGTGTTTATTACCTACAGATGAAAAGCAGGTTCTATTACAGATCTTTGGCTTTGGCTTGTTCAGGGGTGTCCAATCTTATCCGAGAAGGGCTTAGTTTTGAACCTAGTTAAACTTAAGGTCTTGATTGAATTGAATCAGTTGAA
>JAINUG010000137.1:622500-647500 GCA_029706075.1 Aldrovandia affinis | reverse complement strand
CCCCGTCCCAGGTGAGCGCCGCAGGTGTAGCTCCTACAGTCGTATGCGTGAAGAGAAGAGTTCCCCTTGTGCCTGTTCCAATACTGTAGATCAGGCATGTGCGATCTTATCCTGGTGTGGGTGCTGGTTTGAGTCCTAGCCCAGCACTAAAACACCTGATTCAGCTAATCAAGGTCTTGAGTGCTAGTGTAGCGGATGGGCTCACGTGAGCGCCCGCTGCAGAGTGACGTGGATAAGAGTGCGATTAGTTCCCGGAGTTAGGGACTTGAGTCTTTAGCTCGGCGAGCTTAATCGCTCTCTTGTCGCGTCGAGATCCCTCGGTTCGAAACTCTCTGCGGGCAGAACCAACACCGTCACATTGGGCTAGAACAAGCCTGCACCCACACTGGCCCTACTCTGATAAGATTAGACACTCTTGCTGTAGACCGTACTGTATCCACAAGCAGTGAGTTTGGACACACTTTCTCCTTGCACACATGCCTTCAGTTTTGCGCTGTTTTATATAATGTTGAAAACTTTCTGTATATATGTGTCTAGTTTTTTGTTTTTTGTTCCCCTTGGAATTTTAGTTGTGGAAAAAAAAGGCTGATTAAATTTTTTTTGCAGTTCTAATGTAAGATGTCATGTGAAATAAATGTGATCTGCAAAAAACAGCAAGGTCTCGTCATAGTTACTCTACATAGTTACAGAAAATAGCACTTCTACTCAGGGGCGTCATGCAAGGCAAAAATCTGAGGGGGCACAACTCAAAACCACTAGTTTTTATTAATAATAATAATAATAATAATAATAATAATAATAATAATAATAATAAAACTTTATTTGTATAGCACTTTTCATACAAACAATGTAGCCCAAAGTGCTTTTACATTTCAGCATGTAAGATATATAGTAGGCTAAACAGAGTAAACATGTCAGGTAATATAATAGTTAATAGCTGTATTTTCAAATGATACCGTGCTTGCTTAACAAAAGACGCTGATATTTTCCTCTGCATGCCTGTCACCTGGAGATATCAAAAGGAATTCAGTCTTTTGCTAACTATAACCTGTGATAGTGATGGTGGTAACTATCAGCTCTGCAATCAAAAGTCAACTCGTGACAGACAGCTGAGCTAGCTAAACAACCGGATTGAGGGATGCTAACTTTAGCTAGCTAGCTGGTAGCTAGCCAACTATCTTGCAAAGCAAACTAGA
Organism: Aldrovandia affinis; assembly: GCA_029706075.1. Classification (NCBI taxonomy): domain Eukaryota; kingdom Metazoa; phylum Chordata; class Actinopteri; order Notacanthiformes; family Halosauridae; genus Aldrovandia; species Aldrovandia affinis. The sequence goes on along the minus strand of JAINUG010000137.1, from coordinate 646,304 downwards.
TATTTCTTAAACGCAATAAGTTTGTAAAACTAATTGCATTTCATTTTCACAAGTTTGAAAAGGGGATTATTGCTCTACTAACCTCTTGAGCAGCCAACTGCACCTGCAGCCGTCTCTACCGCTCTCATTGATATGACCGGTCCGGTCAGTGCGCACACTTTGCAAAACAAAACTTTTACACTTGGAAGAAACCAACCATAGGCAACCAAGGGGGTGTGTGACCTTTTGAGGTATGATCTATGACATAATTATAAGAATACGTTTGACTCATAATATAAAACGATCATAACTACATATTATAAAAAAATAAATGGTAATAAAATAAAATATAAAATGAGAAAAAAACGACATCAGAAGAAATCTGAGGGGGCACGTGCCCAGTTTGTATGGGCATGACACTTCTGCTTCTACTCAATCTAGTGGCCCCGATGAGCGTTTCGACATATTTGTTACATAACTGATTTTTGAATTACAACCTACAATGTTGTTGATCTGTCTTTTTTCCCCTTCTTCATACATATTTCCCATTGTTCGGTGAGCCACAGCTTTTTGTTTGGAACTATCCGTCGCACAGTCTGTTCTTCACAGCGTATATATTTTACGGATTACTATCAGCGAATGTAAGGCAGTTAGTCCCAGCAAGAAGACTAGCAAACACATATTCAACATTTATTTTAATAATTTCTAGAATAAAACAACGAGCAATGACATAATTTCACACATGACAAAAAAAATCTTAAGGCATAATAAGGTTGCTGTACGTGTTTGGATGGAGTTTGTTGGGGGACATTTTCATGCGCTTTGATCCCATTCATATTGTCTGTGGAATACAATGACCACGAATTTCCTGCACGTGCAATGTATGCATGTCACCACTAGGTGGCACAGTAACACTGAGAAGTGCCATGCAGGCAGGTGGTGTTCAGGGAGCTGCCCTGTATGTGATAGTTACGGTATCTGGAATCTGTTTGATTGTTTTTGCCCATTTTTCATGGATGTCAATTTAAAGTAAGTATCACCCATTAGCAGCCGATTAGTTTTTAGATTATTACAATCTGTGATGGTGTTACGTTTGTTCACTATCCAACAAATTTGTTATAACATGGGGGAGGGGGGGGAACTATTTTAATACCCATTCTCTTTATAGATGGATATATATCAGATGTATATCCAATGTATCCCAATCGCTTTGTTATATTTATAATAATTAAATTGAATGTGGTGTGCGCAAAGGTACTGCAATGTAATGGTCTATTTTAGCTTTTTTATGTGTGCTCCGTTTTTCATTCACATATGAGACACAATTAACTTTGAAAATTAATCCGCTGTTTATGGATGATCTAACTTCTGTGCGTTACGCATAATGAAGTCATACAAATATACAAAATAGTTTTTAATTCGTTTTTCAAATTGCAGACTATCTCCAAGAGGTGTGATTCAATATTTCATTATTAACACACTGAAGCCGTTTGCAAATGGGCTTTACTGAATCCTCTGTTCTGAACCTTCAACTTCATTAGCTCTGAGCTCAGAACCCAAGCCCAAAAAAAACCTTCAGTTCAAACCTCACTCAGACCTGTAGTTTAAAACAATAAAACATTTTATCTCTATTCTCATTCTATATTAGGTAAATGACGAGCCTCAGTGGCCTGAACCGCCTGGTGTCCTCATCACAGTGGGTATAAAACGCTACACCCCCTTTGGTATTTTTCACATTTTTATTTTCTTCATGGAATCAAAGCGGATTTAATTGGCATTTCTTTCCACTGATCAACACAAAACACCATTTTTATTTTTTTTATTTTAATGAACAAAAAGCTTCAGAGTTGTTGTTGTTGTTGTTGTTTTATTGGCGACACCTGTGTGCGCTGCCGTTTGTTCCAGGAATCCCCGCGGCTGCTGAAGGTAATCGAGCGTGTGCACTTCCATGGTCCCATGACTTTGATTCACTCAGACTGCGGCTTTGGCTTGTTGCCGTTCTCTCCGCCTTCGCTTCCCACAGTTTCATTTCCCCGCGGTGTGTTCAGCAGGCAAAACGCTTAGATCAGGGCTGCCCAAGTTCGGTCCTGGAGAGCTACTGGGTGTGCAGGCTTTTGTTCCAGCCCTTCACTAACACACCTGATTCCATGAATCACTTCACTAACACACCTGATTTGAACATTCATTGCCTTGACGAGCAGTTGATTAGTGGAATCAGGTGTGTCAGTGAAGGGATTAATGGAATCAGGTGTGTTAGTGCTGGGCTGGAACAAAAGCCTGCACACCCAGTAGCTCTCCAGGACTGAACTTGGGCACCCCTGGTTTCGATAGATTTTAGTGACGGTCGCTATCGAAGGCCTTGTTGTCTTGACGTTGCGCACTGTTTTGCCACGGCCTCACAGGTGTGTGTGTGTTCCAGTTTTGTGGGGGCGTGTCGGGGTTGTATCCTGAAGCAGCGAGGACGCATTTAAGAGCCGGTGTCACACGAATCCGGTCCTGGTTTTCCCTTCTCTCAGGTAGTCCAGTGTTTCCCAATCCATTCCTACAGGGCACACTGCCCTGCATGTTTTCATTCCAACCTCCGCTCCCAACCTAACATCTGCATCGGCCGTCTGTTAATGATCACTTGAGCATGATTAAATGGTGGTTGGAATGAAAACATGCAGCGCAGTGTGTCCTGTAGGAATGGATTGGGAAACACTGAGGTAGTCAATTGAACAATTAATGCAGGGGTGTCCAATCTTATCTGAGAAGGGCCGGTGTGGGTGCAGGCTTTTGTTCTATCCCTGCACTAAAACACCTGATTCAACTAATTCACCAATCATGGTCTACAATCAAGACCTTGATTAGTTTAATCAGTTGTTTAGTGCTGGGCTAGAACAAAGGCCTGCACCCACACTGGCCCTTCTCGGATAAGATTGGACACCCCTGCATTAATGCATTCTGTGTGGCTCAGTAGGTAGAGCAGTGGTCTCAAACTCAGTGCCACAAAGGGCCGTGTGTATGCAGGTTTTCATTCCAACCAATTACCGCTGCCTTAATTGGCTCAACTACTCATTTAGCCATATGCATGCACCTCTGTGCATTCTTGAAGTTAAAGCGCAGAATATACTCAACAATTATTATTTAGATAACAAAAATATTTAATTTGACTTTATATACATTATGTGCAAGCCAACATGATAATTTAGCAAATAATGGAACTAATTATCTAATCAAAAGCGGAGGCTGCAGTAAAAACCAGCATACACATGGCCCTCCGTGGCACTGAGTTTGAGACCACTGAGGTAGAGCGTGGCGCTGACAACGCTTAGGTTGTGGGTTCGATTCCCACTGGGGCCACATGTACTGAAAACTGTATGCATTCACTACTGTAAGTCTCTTTGGAAAAAAGCATCTGCTAAATGGCATATATTATAAATATATATTAATGCAACTGATTGGCCAGAGTGTCCTCACACCTGACTCCCAGGTAAAGGGAGGGTGGCGAAACAGCCGTGCTCGGCCCACGAGGACCGTGATTTGAGGAACCCTGGTGTACACAGGCGCCCTGCAATCATACGTTCAGCTCAACATCGTTTAAGTTTATAAAACAGCTGAACTGCTGAACACACCCCAGGTCTGTGGTTTCTGCATTTAGGACTCCAGCATGATTCTGCCGTCCAATCGGTGAATGAGTCTCGGTCTGGTGTCCGTGCTATTGGCCCTTTGCAGAATAAGGCTCAATTAGCAGCTCATTAGACGCTGGAAGCGGCTTTTTCAGCTGGAGGAACATGAGCGTGTGCACAGGGGAGAGAGAAAACCCTGCAACAAAGAGAGAGAATCAAAACAGCGCTCACACAACTGTGTGAGTCAATACAGCAGGGGAGGGCTACCGGGCTACGAGAGAAAAACATCTTGGGTTAAAGTGGAGTGGAACTTATTATTATTTTATTACTTATTTTATTTCTAAATGTGAAAGGTGGGACGCACGTCAGTTCCGACCGCTATTAGAGTGCTTTGTGGGTGAGAATTTGGCAGGATGAGGAGGAATTTGGCAGTCAGAGAATATCAAACGGGAAAAAGATGTTTGAACAAAACAATAGTTTGTGTGTGTGTGTGTGTGTGTGCCCCCCCATCCCCCTCGCTCTTCGCGTCTCTCTCTCTCTGCTTTAAAGAACAATTCTTTAAATTCATTAGTTTTTCAACCTTTCTTCCACTGTGCCGTGTTGGAGGACTTAATTTGAACAGGAAGAAAGGGAACCCAAAAGAACAGCCTAATTAGAGAGCCCGGGAGGGAGGGGGGATGACTGGGGGGGGGCTGATATCACACAATGGGCACAATCAGAGTTTTCTTTATCTTTTTCTTTTCTTTTTTCGATTTTACCCAGTTTTTCTCCCAATTTGGTCGCCAATTACTCCCGCCGTGCTTAGTTCAATCCCCTCCCTCGTAGTTCACTGCCGTAGTCCTGTGACCGGCAGTGACAATGGCGAAGCGCTGCCTCCTCCGAGACAACACTCGTCGTGCTGTCGACTGTGATTCCGGTACACCAGAAACCACTCCTGTGCGCAGCGAACTGTGTGTGTCGGCTTCCCTCCCCCCTCCCTGGGGCGGACAGCCAATTGCCGCCCTGGTGGCACTCCCGGCCAGAGCCGACTCTGGTGCAACCCGGTCGCCGTGGCCAGCGTCGGACGTTGAAACCACTAGACCACGCGGGAGGCCCACAGTCAGAGTTTTGTAACCAGAATGACGCAACCTCCTGAGGACAAGACTGTGACACAGTCCCCACAGTGCTGATGTGGGATCAGGTTGCCCCAGATCCATACCCTGACCTTATCCACTGAGCTAAAAAGGCAAAACTGATCCGAGGTCAGCACTCCTATTCTGAGGCACTTTATGAATATGGACACTGGTCCCATTCGGTCAGACAGAGCAGGTTGCTGGGGTAGAGGGTTGCTGAGCTGGGGACCGGGCCCAATATGTATATACATGTCATTTAACAGACGCTTTTTTATCCAAAGCGACTTACATTAGTGAATGCATACATTTTTCAGTATGTGTGGTCCCAGTGGGAATCGAACCCACTACCTAAGCGTTGTCAGCGCCACGCTCTACCTACTGAGCCGCACAGAACCACGCTCTACCTACTGAGCCACACAGAACCACGCTCTACCTACTGAGCCACACAGAACCACTCTCTACCTACTGAGCCACACAGAACCATGCTCTACCTACTGAGCCACACAGAACCACTCTCTACCTACTGAGCCACACAGAACCACGCTCTACCTACTGAGACACACAGAACCATGCTCTACCTACTGAGACACACAGAACCACGCTCTACCTACTGAGCCACACAGAACCACGCTCTACCTACTGAGCCACACAGAACCACGCTCTACCTACTGAGCCACACAGAACCATGCTCTACCTACTGAGCCACACAGAACCACGCTCTACCTACTGAGACACACAGAACCACGCTCTACCTACTGAGACACACAGAACCACGCTCTACCTACTGAGCCACACAGAACCACGCTCTACCTACTGAGACACACAGAACCATGCTCTACCTACTGAGCCACACAGAACCATGCTCTACCTACTGAGACACACAGAACCACGCTCTACCTACTGAGCCACACGGAACCACGCTCTACCTACTGAGCCACACAGAACCACACTCTACCTACTGAGCCACACAGAACCACGCTCTACCTACTGAGCCACACAGAACCACACTCTACCTACTGAGCCACACAGAACCACGCTCTACCTACTGAGCCACACAGAACCACGCTCTACCTACTGAGCCACACAGAACCGCAGAAACGTGGCCTGCCTTCCTTCCATGGGCCGCGGTTGTGCGATTGGGGGGTTGATTGCGACCCCAGAATAGATCAGGGCTACGGTAGAGAAGGGATGACGGTACAAAGGCACTCTAAACCGGAACAAAGGATCACTCATCAAGGCATCGCCTATAATCAGACAATACAATATACATGGGTCCTCACGACTGGGTCCTCACTACACAAACAATCTTGATTAGCACGTAAGCTATGTCCAGGCTTTAAACGGTGCTCAATTTAGATGAATTTATCATTCTCATTTAACATACTTATTTATTTCTAATGGTCACTCTCTGTGTTCCTGATGAATAGAGAACATAATTTTTTTTGTAGAGGATTTTGTCTCTGAATACTGATTATACATGATATCCATTTAATGCGTGTTTGGATGTTGTTGCTTAGAGCTAGGATTTGTGTGTGGGTGTGGAATAGATCTGGATTCAATTAACATTTGTCCTCAACTTTGCCCCCAAAATGAAATGAAATGAAATTGAATTGATTTTTTTTTATCTTCACAATCACAGTTAGGCAAGATCATTGATCACCAAATTGAATGAAAAAAAAGATGTGGAAAAGAAAAAGATAACACTAGCATTTACTCATAAGTTAAGGACAAAAAGATGTTGCTTGTTTAAAGTCTGGAGGAATGGATCTGGTGTGATTTACAAGATCTGGAGCATAGGAATGTGCACGTCAACACAACACATAGCAGGGCTCCTCAAATCACGGTCCTCGTGGGCCGAGCACTGCTGTTTCTCCACCCTCTCTTTACCTGGGAGTCAGGTGTGAAGACACTGGCCAATCAGTTGCACTAAATGTTCAATTAACTACCTGAGAGAAAGTAAAACCAGGACCGACTTTGGATTTGTGGGCCATATTTGAGTAACCGTGGTGTACACTGTACAGCTTTTTTCTCCTGCCCATGAACAGCGTATTGTCCAAGACCAGGGGTGTCAAACTCATTCCATCGAGGGCCGAGTGTGTGCAGGTTTCTGTTGTAACCAGTGCACTACACCAGGTGATTTCAATTAGGTTCCCTCCTTAGTTAAAGAAGTGAGCCGATAAGTGAATTCACCTGGTGTAGTGCACTGGTCGCAGCCAAAACCTGCATTACACTCGGCCCTCGATAGAATAGTGTGACAGCCCTGTCCTAGATCCTTGTCGTCAAGGACGGTCACGGCCGCCCAAAATACAGTAGAAGCCTCCACAAAATTGTTGCTTGACAAACACCAGTGAATTGCACTCACACCCGTTGAAATTATTTTGACCTCTTGAGTGTTTAATTATTATTATTTTATTTTTTTAAACAATCACTACAGCATTCACTCGCACAGGTAGGCTATAACAAGACTGGTTTATTCTCCATTCAAGGTCCTTTTCTGCTCCTTGAATTTGTGGATTTTCACACAAGGCTTGGAGAGGCAAGAACAATGAAATTGGCTCATACTGAATCACTGTGCGCATGTGTGCTTCACACCTGTGGTGAGTTCTCATGAAGCACTCCTAGCCCCCCACCACTTTGATCTCTGACAAAGCCCTCTTTTGATGGAGCGGGATTGCATGCTAGGGTGAATCAGTGAATCACCTGGTATTTACAAAGACAGAAAATGGAGGGTGAGCTATATTCGGAGTGATCCCCATGGACTAAAACGCAGAGTTGTGGCTTCGGGATAATATATGCCATTTAGCAGACGCTTTTATCCAAAGCAACTTACAGTAGTGAATGCATACATTTTTCAGTATACGTGGTCCCAGTGGGAATTTAACCCACAACCTAAGTGTTGACAACGCCATGCTCTACCTCAGGGGTGGGAAATCTTACCCTGTGTGGGCCGGTGTGGGTGCAGGCTTTTGTTCCAACTGAACAGTGACACACCTGATTCCACTAATCAAAGCCCTGATTGAAGACTTTGATTAGCTGATTAGTCAAATCAGGTGAGCTACTGCTCGGCTGGAACAAAAGCCTGCACCCACACCGGCCCACACAGGCCCACACAGGGTAAGATTGCCCACCCCTGCTCTACCTACTGAGCCACACAGAACCATAGAACCATAGGATCATTTGTATGTTGCAAGATTCCTCTAATTTGGCCCACGAATCCAAATCCGTGTCCTGGTTTTCCCTTCTCTGAGGTGGTTAATTGAACAATGAGTAATTCATTGGCCAGAGTGCTCTCACACCTGACTCCCAGGTAAAGGGAGGGTGGAAAAACACCAGTGCGAGGCCCAAGATATACCCTGATTTGAGGAACCCTGGTCTAAAGATTACCTGGCTGCCCGCTATATGCTAAAGACGCAACATGTGACCCGTTGGTTTATTGGTTTATTGATTCCTCAGCCAAGATACCGTCTCCGGAAATTTAGTTTACCGACCTTTCATCGATAAAAATATTGGGAAAGAAACTGTCTGAGGCACAATGCATACACACTTCATAAAACGTTTGTTCGACACTGGCAGTAAAAACTAGTTAAATTGGATAAACATAGACTAATCAAATGATATGGCTAAAATAATCTAACATTGTTATGGGTTTGGAAGTGCGGGTGTATTCGCAGACAAATTTACAAGTTTACAGATTATGCTGCTGGTCAGATTCAAATGTATAAACAACTAACCATTAAAACCGTTGGAACGTTTTGAGAACGTCTGAAAAATAATAATATGTAATAAAATATTTAAAAAGCCACCAATAATAATTCTAATTCTAAAAGACACCAATTTAATGGCGAGTAAAGGGGATTCATGTATAATAATAATAATAATATGGCTAATTGTTATTATTCATAATTGTGATTAATAATTGTTGTTATTATTATTAATAACAATAATAAAAGGAAACCGTATTATTGTTAGTGTTAACCGTCATCTTTTTCCGTTTTGCTGTCCTATGGGGAAGCCTATTTCACAAAGCAGAATGAAGGAGTTAGCCGGATAACTTTGGAAAATACTTTGAATACTGGAAAATACTTTGAATAGGCTACTACTGAATTTCGCCCAATTCAAAACATGTACGAGAGAGAGCCGCCAACAGTAGGCTAATCTACATTTGGGAAGTAGGCTACACCCTTGCTCCGAAACCTCCCGGGAATTTAGTGAGACGAACGCTGTCTGTATCGCTCCGTCTCTCGGTCAAGCGAGCAGCGGTCACGCCAGGCTTGTTATGGAGTGACCAGAGTCCCTCTCCTGCTCGATCCAGCCTTTCTCTCCTCTCAACACACACACACACTTGTTATGGAGTGACCCGAGTCCCTCTCCTGCTCGATCCAGCGTTTCTCTCCTCTCAACACACACACACACACACACACACACACACACACACACACACACACACACACACACACACACACACACACACACACACACACACACACACACACACTTGTTATGGAGTGACCGGGAGTCCCTCCCCTGTTAACAGGGTTTCTCTCCTCTCGTAAGCGATAGTGGACGAGCGCGGCGCAGTTCCAACTTCTTGGCGTTAAATTATAGGGGGCTGGGCGCAGATATTTCACAATGAACAACAGCTTCCTGAACATGGCGTCCATAGGAGCTCTCGATCCGCTGAATACCAGTATTCCTGCCACCAAAGTTGAAATCACAGTGTCTTGCAGGTAAGGAAATGGCTTTACTAAATCTATTTCGGGATTTTTTGCCGTCAGAGCCCTTTCGGCGCCAGTGGATACTTGCTCTATTATTGAAGCGCGCGTGTGTCCGTGTCCCAACTCTCAAACTCTTCAAATCTTCCCTTTAACGTTTCTCGGGGAGGTAGCCTACACGTTAAACAATTTCAGTAGCCTACTTTAAGAACGAAAACGTGAAAACACACGCTGTAAACAACAGCTGAAGTCGAAATATTGTCGTTTTGGGCAACAAAAAGAATGACAGAACGGTGTTTTTAAAAGCCAGGCGCTTCGTAAAAGGACATTTTGTCTGTTTTGTTTTGAAGTCGAGGGACAAGATTCCGAACTCGTGTGTGAGTGTGTGTGTGAGAGTGAGTGACGTTTTTGGATTCACATAGACTAGGCTACCTGTTGTGAGTCGCATTAAATGCACACGAACATATAAAATGATTGCCATATGTAGTCTACTTGTACGTTTTTCTCTCGTAATGTTTCGTTTTATGGTGTAGCTACGCTGTTGAATTGCTGTTGAACTGCATGCCTACTTTTCCTGGCTCGCTGCCACGGTAAGGTATTTGAGCGTAAATAATACAGGCCAAATGTTATTATTCAGTGTTTCGGAGTGCCTTGGCGATATCGTTACGGTACATTGGACCCAGTGATTAGTAAACCCTATACATGGAATATAAAGGTATTGTTATCAGTGTTTGGGAAACACTGTTTTTGGATGCAGTGTAGAGCTATGATGTTTTTTAATACTTTGACAGCCTTGACTTGTTTAGAACATTTCATCCTAATTGCTGTGTTGGATCTTAATGGCTGTCACCGCAGTGGCTAGTTATAGCAGCATTAATCAGATCTATATTTGCATAATTACATGGTGAATATTAAATGGCCCTACCAATAAAGATTAATTTAGATTCGCGGTTTGATGACAGCCAATTCTAATTGTGTAGCATCCCCCCCAACCCCCCCTTAAAAGAGACAGATTCATGGCCGCGCCATGTGCAAAGTGCCTATTGTGTACGTTTTTACAGTAAACTAGGAGAGATGCGAAGGTTCCGATGACTCACTACTAGTGTTGTTTTAAAAAAATCTGAAATGTCTCTCGAGACGGCGTGTCTTCCCGTCCGGTGCGCGCCGCGGGTCGCGAGCTCGCAGCGAGGTCCACGTGCACGACCCCTCCCCGAGCCCCCTCCCGGTCGCGCGGGGATCCTTGCGACAGTCGCGAGGAGTGTGTCATTGAAGTTTAGCGGATATTTTTAGTATTACAGTAAAAAACCTGTGTTGTCGTATTTGAGTTACGCAGATAATACGTTTATAAACATTCCTGTCTATTTCGTAATGACTGGCTGTGGGGTGGGGGGGTTTGGTTATGTCACGGATACGACAGAGGGGTGAATCACTGAATGCCAGAGAGCCCAGGATTGGCAGGATTTCCACTTCAGGGAATTCCCCCACATTCCTGCCTGGCGTGTGGAGATGTCATGGACACCGTGCAGTCGGAGTCCTCCAGGGGAGGGGAGGGGTGCACAGTCGCACCGTGGTTCACGTGAAGGACATCCACTTGTGGGAGGGGTACACTGTCACCGTGGTTACAGTCTGCTGGTCAGCCTGTGACAGAGTTGTACAGGGTCACCATGGTTACTGTCTGGGGGGTCTGTCAGAGGGTTACAGCATCGTCATACAGTCAGGTTAGCTTTCGTGAAATGCACAATGCATTGTTGTACACTGCGGCAGGGTAGTGTAATGGTTAGGGCGCTGGGCTTGTAACTCAGAGGTTGCTGGTTCGATTCCCAGGTGGGGCACTGCCGTTGTACCCTTGAGCTAAAGGTGCTTAACCTGAATTGCTTCAGTAAAATATCCAGCTGTATAAATGGATTGTATGTAAAGAAATGTAAACTGTGTAAGTCGCTCTGGATAAGAGCGTCTGCTAAATGCTTAAAATGTAAATGTAATGTACAACACACAACACTTGGGGAGAGAGAGAGTTTCCTTATCCGTTCACTGTTGATGTAATGTGGTTTCTTTGTTAAATAAAAGTTAATTATTGATGTATTGAGTGACTGTAAAATGCTCTGACAGACTGCCAGGAGAGACCATGGCCCCTGAGATACAGTGGGCTGCTTGTTTGTGTGGCTGTAGCTTCTCCCTTGTAACGTCCTCACCATGGTTACCCCAGACCCGCACAAAAGGAGTTTTTGTGATGGCATTCCACTGTCTGGGAACTTTTCACCCTCCCCCATGAGCCCGCCGCCCGTCCTCCGGGTCGAGACACTCTTTCCGGGCCGATAGATCCGCCTCTTCCGAGACGGAACTCTACCACGGACGCCTTTTTCCTGCTCCTCGACGGACTCGTGCCGCTCCCCCTCCCCTGGGGCAGACAGCCTAATGCCCCGCCTCCGATCGGGGCTGACGACCAGGGCCGGTCTGGTAGAGACGCGGGTTTTGAACCGCGTCCCTGACAGGCAGCGCACACACACCGGACCGGACCAGCCAAAGTGTGGTGCGTTAGACCGCTACGCTATCCGCCGCCCCCTGCCTGGGCACTTTCTGATGATGTCACGTCCATGATTCTAAACTTTGAGCTAATGAGTTCACTTAGCAGATGACCTTATCTTGGGAGCCAATTGTGGTGCAACGGGGTGCAATTGGTCAATACACCAAAACTCACGCATCGATGAAATTCCCAGCAGGCCCTGGGTTTTTGGAGTTTGGACAAGTTGATCAGAGCAATCCCAATACGACTAAAAAGGCTGAACTTTGTACCCTGTTGTGGCGAATGTATAAACCCTCAATCCGCCAATAGGTTTGCCAACGCAATCAGGTTGAAAGCACTTTATGGACGCATGCGTGATTGATTGGGGACTTGGGCTGTTGTCTGCGATTGATTAACACCGTTTCTGTCGTGAAAAGTGGAGCGTGGGAAATGTATTATTGGGATTTGACAGCCGCACTGAGACGGGAAATGGCACATTGCTCAAAATCGTGGTGTGTTTACGTAAAATTGTATCACACAATCTTGTTTGTATCAGGCGAGTCAGCATTCTTTGGGCACTGGAGCCCTTGACCCGATAAACAGTAATGTCATGTCAAAGATGTAGTACAGGACACTGCAGAAATGAAGTAAACACCAACATGAAGTCTCTTAATAGGGCGTTGGGCCACCATGAGCCACCAGAACAGCTTCAGTGCTCCTAGCCATAGATTCTACAACTGTCTGGTAGTGTATTGGAGAGATGCAACACCGTTCTTCTGTAAAAGTAAAAAGTAAACACCAACATAAAAGTTTCTTAATAGGGCATTGGGCCACCATGAGCCACCAGAACAGCTTCAGTGCTCCTAGCCATAGATTCTACAACTGTCTGGTAGTGTATTGGAGAGATGCAACACCGTTCTTCTGTAAAAGTAAAAAGTAAACACCAACATAAAAGTTTCTTAATAGGGCATTGGGCCACCATGAGCCACCAGAACAGCTTCAGTGCTCCTAGCCATAGATTCTACAAGTGTCTGGTAGTATATTGGAGAGATGCAACACTGTTCTTCCACAAAAAAATTCCATCATTTGCTGTTTTGTTGACGGCGGTGGAAACGCTGTCTCAGGCGCCATAAGTCGGGTTGAGATCTGGGGAGTGTGACGGTCAGAGGGCAGAGATCTAAATCGTTTCCTTCTGCATTAAAGAAGTGAGCTGTTTTATTTGTTTGTTTTGTTCCCGCCTCTGGAGAGCGTTATTTGTCTTTCCCTCCACCTGTGCTGTCTTTAGTTAAAACCAGAGCTGGTTGCCGTGCAGTGACTGAAGCTGAAGTGATCCTCCGTTTCGGTCATGAGTAACTCAGCGCCCTGTTCAGGGGGAAGCATCACAGATTAAATTATTTCTTCTCTCACTTCTGCTCTTCCCTGACTGCCGCTTAAAAACCCGATCGGCCAGTGTTGGCGTTCCGCTCTGCCCGTCTGTGTGAGCGATGCGTGTAGGCGTCACCAGCACTAAAAGAAGGAAAGACCCACACACGGTTTACTGGGTGGAAATGCTACAGTTCCCAGAGTTCCTCTCTGCAACGGCCAATCAACGGCCAGCTGGCACCGTAACCTTTCCACACGCGCCTTATCTACAAGCACCACAAGTGGCCAATAGACACTGTTGTTATTGATAAGCTAAACTGTGTCTTTACATATTTACATTTTACATTTTAAGCATTTAGTAGACGCTCTTATCCAGAGCGACTTACAAGATGTGCATTAATACATGGTAGGAACAATCATAGTTTGCGCAAGAGATCAGTGCAGTAATACAGCGATAGACATCGTTGCAGGCATCTGCATACCGTACCTGTAACACCGGGAAGGAATTTGTTTTAATTTGTTTTATTTTTTAATTTTTTTAGGAGTATAGTGTTGAACAAGTAAACAGTGGTGAAGACAATTTAGCTAGATGGACAGAGTTCAGTGGTAGTGGAGTCTGAAGAGGTGGGTTTTGAGTCTCTTGCGGAAGATCGCAAGTGATTCCGCGGTCCTGACCGATTGCGGTGTCTTTACCATGGAGCTGAAATGCGACTAAAATAATATTATTTTTAAAACTTTATAGGTATTGTCATGGTATTATCGTACAGTTATCAGCAGGTTCCCTGTAAATGATCGTTTGGCGTGGGAGCCCAGCCTGATTGAAGGGAGTTTTTGAAGAAGCGTCCCAAATTGAGTTGGACGTATGAAGCGCAAACCAAGCACTGCCCTTCACAAGGCTGAGATGTGCATGCAAAATAATCAAATTAATAATAATCTATACTCTAGTCAGGGGCTCGGGAGACCTTGCCAACGTCCATTTTAACAGCGTTGCGTGTGTCGCCATGGCATAGTTCCTGTAGGGTACAGCTGTGGGGGTGCATCGTGGGGAGAAGCGAATTGAGTCTCGGGAATCGGGGGCTAACCGCTCTGACACTCAGGAAGGCTGTCTCCAGCCACGCACAGCAGCGGGGGCACAGTTACCCATTTCATTCATTAGTGTAAATTAATTAATGCCGAGCTTAATTACAGTCATTAAAGGAACTGCACCTCCCCCCTCGAGGACCTTTTAGAATTCCCGTTCTGGGAGACCACCAGTTTTACCGCTCATTGCTGCGACGCGCTCAGGGCTGCTGTTCCTTCAGCTGCTTTACAGCGCGTGCCCTGCCTGGCCTGGCCTGGCCTGGCCTGGCAGGTTAAAGGGCTGGTTTATGGCCCCCGGGCTCAGAGGTCAGGGCCTCTTCAGCTGCTGTGCTTCTGCTGCTCAACCCTTTTGTCGAAGTGTGTAATGAGGTCTGGAGAGGAAACCACGTTCAGCTGGAAACCACATTGTGAAATTGGGCATGGGTCTAGATGCCAGTTACAGGGTTTTTTTTTTAGGTTTTTTTTTCAGAGGGTTTTTTCCACTGGGTTTTTTCCATTTTTTAAAATTTTTATTGGTAGACAGACTGACATCTTGCCATCAGAGATGCGCCTGGGTCCTGAAGCAGGTTTTGGGGGCTGGGCGGGACGGGGGCGGTGAGGGGGAAGGGCAGAGAGGGGAGCGGGGAGCGGGGGCAGTCAGGACGAGACTCTGGCCCGTACTCGGGGGCAGGGAACAGGCTGTGAGTTCTGCGGCTCGAGGTTGGAGTGGGAAATGGGCTCTTGAGTTCCCTCTGCCGCTTCTCGCTCCGCTAAGTCCCGGCGCTCTCTCGCCGATGTGCCGCTGTGTGCGGCTGGCGTTCGCGGCGTTGCAGGGCCGCGGGGGAGAGTCACAGAGGCGCTCTGATTGGGCCCCGCGGCGAGCGCGAGACTGGCGGCTACAGCGCACCACCTTTTACATTACATTACATTTACATTGACATTTTAGGCATTTAGCAGACGCTCTTATCCAGAGGTTGGGTTGTTGTTGATGTAGACTTAGCACGGACATACATACACACACACACACACACACACACACACACACACACACACACACACACACACACACACACACACACACACACACACACACACACATACACTACCCACTTTAATACTGCTGCTATCTGGTTTTCAAGCATCATGTGAATACCACTGCTGCTATTCAATACCATCGATGCTATTTGAAATACAGTGCTGCTACTATTCTTATTGTTATTGTTATTGTTGGTATTGTTATTACTATTCCGGTTATTACTATTTTGTTTACAATGTGTGTTATTTCTGTGTGTTATTTCTGATGCTGTGAAGTTGAGGGGCCAGGCCCAAGATCTTTACTCTGGTGTACCTAGTATCACAGATGTAACAATAAAGAAATCTGAATCTGAACTTACAGTTTACATTTCTTTACATACAATCCATTTATACAGCTGGATATGAACTGAAGCAATCCAGGTTAAGTACCTTTAGCTCAAGGGTACAACAGCAGTGTCCCACCTGGGGATTGAACCTGCAACCTTAACATTACAAACCCAGTTCCCTAACCATTACACCACACTGCCTGCCTTGAAGTGTTCGGCATTCATCCATTCAACATGGACGACGTTCGGCGTGTACGTTCAGGAATGTGACACGGGGAGCACGCGCTTGATGTGGATGTGAACTGGGTTGGCAGCCAGGAGGTTGCAGGTTCAAGTGCGGTGTGGGGGCACAGCTGTTGTTTGCTCAGGCAGGGCACTTTACTTGAACTTCCTTTGCTAAATGTCCTGGCGATAATCCGAAAATGGTCAAAAAGCACGATGAGCTGAAATAAATAACTTCCATTTTTTGTTTTGTTCCCCCTCCTTTCTCTTCCTGTTTGTAACGGCCCTTTGTCTTTGTGAGGCGGGCTTATGGCCCTCGTGAGTTACAGGGTGTTTATGATTGTGCTGTTTATGATTGAGTGCTCTCTCCATGATTTTAATCAGTTTTTATTGTTAACATAAATGCAAAGTCAGACACGTGCTTCCGTTCGCAGTCCATGCATGGTTTTTCAAGCTCCCAGAAGCCTTTGTGAACTCGCCCTCCTCCTCCTCCTCCTCTTAGGCCTCCTAAAACCACCGCTCCCATAACCTGCCCGCGGGTGGCCCCTCCTGCGTTCCCTCCCTCCTGCGTTCCCTCCCCTCCTGCGTTCCACCCCTCCTGCGTTCCATCAGGCCTTTTTACAGGGAGGGGGCGGGGGGAGCTCAGAGTAGGAGGGGAGTGGTGAATCAGTGCGTCTTTCATAACATTATAGAAATAATAACAATAACTAGAACAAAAATTCCACGGAAATTTTGAGGGTGCCTGCTCCCCACACACAAGCAATAATACACACACACACACACACACACACACACAGATGTGTAGGAGCGGAGTAGAGAGATACACGTGTGTGTGAGAGAGAGAGAGTGTGTGAGTGTGTGTGTGTGTGTGAGTGTGGAGTGTGTGTGTGTGTGTGTGTGTGTGTGTGTGCACTGCAGTGTGCCCTCCTTTGCAAAGCAGGCACCCTAATAAATTGCATTTACATTGGGTATAACATATAACACAATATACATTGTGGTTCTGTGTGGCTCAGTAGGTAGAACGTGGTTCTGACAGCGCTTAGGCTGTGGGTTCGACTCCCACTGGGACCACACATACTGAGCGTTTGGCATATATTATATATTATATATTGTTCTTTTTCCTTTTTTATTTTGTGCACCAGAACCCCCACACCGGAGAGCTCTCTAGTTTGTGTAGTTGTCATGACAGACATAATGTAATTAGCGTTAATCGAATAAACTCTTTTATCAAATATTTATCCAATAAAGATGTATATCTTGTGTTTATTTTACACTTTAAGTGCAGCGATGCAGAGCAGTATTTCTTGTTATTGTGACACCGGCACTTCACTCGGCGAGAGCTGAGCCTGGCGGTGGTAGGTTCCGCGGTCCTGCCTTTTGGAGCCTGGCCAAATGTCCCCGGATCTGCGTTTGTGCGCGACCAGTCTCCCGAAACTGGAGCGCTGCAGAGGGGGGGGCACGTGGGACCCCTCCCGTCTCCGGCTGCCCAAGGTGACGGGCAGCAGGAGATGACACCACAGCAGTGAGAGTGGCAGGAGACTGGGAACTGGGGACTGGGGACTGGGATATTTTATGGCAGGGCGCTGTTTTGCGGAGTGGATTCAGGAGGGGCGCACTGAGATTAGAGAGAGGGTTTTTATTGTGTTTAGATTATATCTCATTTTCCTCTGAATTCAGTAATGTAATGTAATGTAATTCAGGGCCGTGAGCCAGATAAGAGCTCTATCTGAACTCCCCTCCATCACACAGAGTATAGAGGAGCTGTAGCTGAACTCTGTCACACAGAGTATAGAGGAGGAGATACATTTACATTTTACATTTTAAGAATTTAGCAGACGCTCTTATCCAGAGCGACTTACAAGATGTGCATCAATACATGGTAAGAACAATCATAGTTAGCGCACAAGATCAGTGCAGTAATACAGCAATAGACATCATTGCAGGCATCTGCATATCATACCTGTAACACTGGGAAAGAAAAGGTTAGTGGGGGTTTTTTTTTCTTGTTTTTTTTTCCAAGTAGTGTAGAACAAGTAAACAGTGGTGATGACAGATTGACTAGTTGGACAGTGTTCAGTGGTAGTGATGTAGCTGAACTCTGTCACACAGAGAGTATAGAGGAGGAGATGTAGCTGAACTCTGTCACACAGAGAGTATAGAGGAGGAGATGGAGCTGAACTCTGTCACACAGAGAGTAGAGAGGAGGAGATGGAGCTGAACTCTGTCGCACAGAGAGTATAGAGGAGGAGATGGAGCTGAACTCTGTCACACAGAGAGTATAGAGGAGGAGCTGCTGGCCAGAGGGACACGGTAAATCCCACGTGTTGCGTGACTCATGTTGTGCTTGACTTCCGGGAAGCACCGCTCACAAGTCACGAGGAGAAATGAACACCGTGACTCCTTTATCCAGCTGGTTGCCTCATGCACCCATGGTACTGACGTCATCCCTGAGGTCACCGGAAGAGGTCTGGGACATCACATGGCAGCAAAAACACTCTCTCTCTCTCTCTCTCTCTCTCTCTCTCTCTCTCTCTCTCTCTCTCACACACACACATTTTAACAATTTATTTATGTCCACATAAAGAAAAGCATACAAGGACACAAATACTGAAGGTGCAGTAAAGTTGCATTCACAGAATCATGGCACAGATCTTCAAGATACAAAACAAAACATCACTTATGGGTATAAGTAGCAGCATCTCCGCCATATATGGCGGCTGCCAATGATAGCAGAGACAGCACAATATTTAACTAGCCTTTTAGCCCCCTTTTTGGGAATCCCAAGTTGTTGAAACCCTCTAACAACCAACCTGTGAGTATGTCCTAGGCTGCCAAATATGAAAACGGATAGTCTGCACCTATAGCCTAGCCCTGAGATGGTATTTAGGAGTGGTTGGTATTTAATGACCTTGGTCATAAAGGCTTCCTCTAGGCTAGGGTCAAAGGTGCAGGCTATCTCTAATACAGACACTTCTCTGGCCTCTTCATTAACAACAACAACAACATCAACACACACACACACACACACACACACACACACACACACACACACACACACACACACACACACACACACACACACACACACACACACACACACACACACACACACACACACTGGCTGTATTGTATGCACTGTGTGGTTCTGTGTGTCTCAGTAGGTAGAGCATGGCGCTGACAACGCTTAGGTTGTGGGTTCGATTCCCACTGGGGGAATTACTGTAAGTCGCTTTGGATAAAAGCATCTGCTAAATGGCATATATTATATATTACACACACACACACACACACACACACACACACTGTACGATCTCTCTCTCTCACACACACATCATACACACAGGCTGGCACAATATTGTTTTCACTCTGACACAAGTGAGGCGATCTCAATCCAGAACGGCTCTTTCTGACAGGTTGTGAAGGCAGTGGAAAGTTCTGGGCTGCTGTCTGCAGTCTGCATCGTGTGCATTGTGTCCCGTATCGCTCAATGTTTTGATGCATTTCTTTTTGTAGTTCATTGGGGACAGGTGTTGGAAATGAGCCTTTGGCTGTAAACCCTAAGTTCGAAGCGTCCGATGCTAGTTCCACATCGCACCAGTGCTTTTACCGCGTCCCCGAACGCGTCACGAATGAAATCGCTGAGCACGGCAGCCTAACGCCGTTGAGCCTTCAGCTAACGCTTCCCCCGAGATTCATTTCACGCTCACCAGACCCACACCAGCTTTTCCCAGCGACCCGAGGAAAGGGCTCTAATGTGCCAGTGAGCCGTGCGTGTGATGGGACGGGTCCCAGCTGGAGCACCGAGGCTTTTCTCCAAGAGCCAAGGCCAAAGATCTGCTTTACATTACATTACAGGCATTTAGCAGATGCTCTTATCCAGAGCGACTTACAGTTTTTTACATTTCTTTACAATCCATTTATACAGCTGGATATTTTACTGAAGAAATTCAGGTTAAGTACCTTTAGCTCAAGGGTACAACGGCAGTGCCCCACCTGGGAATTGAACCTGCAACCTCTGAGTTACAAGCCCAGCTCCCTAACCAGTATACCACACTGCCAGCCTACGTGTAGTGCGTCCTGGAGAACCGTCTTTAGATATGAACCCCCGGGCACTCCTGGGCCGCTTGTTCCAGGCGATGTTCTGGATGTAATGGTTAGGGGGAACTGGGCTTGTAACGTTAAGGTTGCAGGTTCAATTCCCAGGTGGGAGCACTGCCGTTGTACCTTGAGCTAAAGGTACTTAACCTGAATTGCTTCAGTAAAATATCCAGCTGTATAAATGGATTGTAAAGAAATGTAAACTGTGTAAGTCGCTCTGGATAAGAGCGTCTGCTAAATGCCTGTAATGTAATGTAATGTTCTGATTGGGGTGCGCTGCGGGCGATGCTCTCTCGTGTCTTTAGATCGGGGGTCTCCACCCTGCCGTGCTGACCTTTGACCCCTTTGGACACAGTTGGTGAGAAAAGGAAGCGTAGATACCAGTCTCTCTTTTTTAAAACATTTTATTCAACGTGAATTTTTCCCTCCCCACATTTTGTCTGAAGATGGCGTGGAGTGCATGAGATGATGGAGACGAGGATAGCTCTGTGAAAGTCTGTTGACCTGGTTTGGAGAAGGGGTGACCTGTGTGTTTGGGGTCTGGCACATTGGGACGAGTCATTTCTCTGCTATTGTCAGTCAGGACTATTGGAAGGGGTAACCGGGGTAACCTTTACTGTTGACTTTTGGTGGGTCTGTGAAAGTCTGGTAATGACTTGTGTCTTTGTGTGTTTGGGGGAATGTGAAAGTCTAGTAATGGCCTGTGTTGACGGGGGGGGGGGCTATGTGTGTTGATGAGGGGGGGCGGGGGGCTGGTCGCTCGGCTGGTGAGCAGCAGCTCTGTGAGACGTGACGCTCTGAAGGAGAGGACAGAGGAGATAAACTAAACTGTCTGCTGTGGTCTCTGTTTCGCTCGCTCCGATCTCCCCGGTGGGTTATCCTCTATCACTGGCCCTTGTGTGTCCCCCCACCCTCGCAGCCCGGGGCGAGGATCTGAAGGTGAAAACGCCCCCACCCCCGTGGGCTCCACACACCTGAAACACTTCACCCCTGATTGACGGCCACAGATTGATAAGGACGGTGGTTTAAACGCCGCCGAGTGGGCCTGTCACAACACCACACCTCCCCTAGACCCCGTTTCTAATGGATCTGCAGCAGAGAGCTGGGAGTAAAGCGGAGAAAAGCTCTCACAGGTTAACGAACACATCAGTTATGATGAATACATTGCTGTTGTTGTCTGTGTGCGCTGCGTGCAGAGTAAGGAGCTTTCTCCAACGCCTGGCTAATGCTCTTTTCCTGCTTGTGACACATCTTAGGGCTGATTTCTCTCTCCCAACGCTCACAGTTAGAAGGTTAACGTTGGCTCCTTTCCAAAAAGGCTTGTCATGATTTTCTTTGTGGGAGAGAATTCTAACATCGTTTTTGGGCCCTTTTTTTTGGACATGCAGTACATGATTCCTACTGTAGGTGGCGCATCAATTTTTTTTCAAATATATTTACATGTTTTTAACCCTTACGAGTCACCGATCAAACCAGTAACTGGTTCAAGATGCCATAGCTTTAAAACAAAGTCACTTTGAGCATTGCCGTCAGCTTCACTCAAAAGTGCTGGCTTGAAACCCCATGCTAGTTTTTTTAATGACGTTGAAAGACCAAGTAAAAACAAGAGATATTATCATTTTAATTTGATATAAAAATGTACGTGTGTGTAAAAGTGCATACAGTATGTAAGGCAGGCGTCGCATTTGTTTGAATATCTTCTGCGTTTTTTGTCATATTATGAAACGGAAAAAAATACCTAGCTAGTTTTTGGAGTTGGAGTTTCTGTGGAGGAGAAATGAGGCGAGTTGAGCCTCGTGTGAGGCAAATGCTAAATGTACCACAAACCTTGCTTTTGTACGTCGAGGATGACGAATTTAAAGAAATTATTGGTAAGGAGTCTGACATTGAGAGTGATGCTGACGACGAAATTGATGACCCGTCTTTTGTCCTCGACAACGAGACAAAATAGCCCAAGACCTCTAAGAGCTACACAAGGCGGTAGAGCAAATAAGGGAAACACCGGATGAGAAATGGCCTGTGTTTTGAAGGAGTCTGAACCTTTTCAGCGACCGGCTTCTTTCGAAGAACTGTCTGCTTTTGTCCCTGGCCCTGTTGCATGTCAAACACTGTTGACTGTCCCACGTGGTGTTATTAGGCAATAGTGCTAATGCCTGCCCCCTTGTCTTGTTTCGATAGCATTTCTAGTGTTTTTTGAATCAGCGGAAAGTGTGACTCACTTCAGCTCGACACTCTCCTTCTCGCGACAGTGATAATAAAGGGCTTGATATTTATACGGCGTAATTGCGCGAGCTATTTCCGGGTTCACGCTGCATTCGGCCGAGTGGCCTGTGCGTAACTCTAGAGGTTTGACCGTAGTATTATTGTGAAACTCTAGAGTCATGCTGTGGCTGCAGGAAAAGCAGACCATTGTGACTTGTAACACGTTGACTGTTGCCTGACAGCCCTCTGTGTGTCAGCTCAGCTCAGTCAATGGGCTGGAGGCCCTGTGTGTGTGTGTGTGTGTGTGTGTGTGTGTGTGTGTGTGTGTGTGTGTGTCTGTGTGTGTCTGTGTGTGTGTGTGTGTGTGTGTGTCTGTGTGTGTGTCTGTGTGTGTGTGTCTGTGTGTGTGTGTGTGTGTGTGTGTGTCTGTGTGTGTGTGTCTGTGTGTGTGTGTCTCAGCTCAGCTCAGTCAATGTGCTGGAGGCCCAGCGCTACTCTGTGTAATCAGACATATGCATTTTTCTCTCTCATGAATCTTTACGCATGTGAACGCCAGTGGACATGATGTACAGTGAGTTAGGAGCGGAAACGTGTTCGGTGTGACACACAGCACCAAACATCCATAAATCAGCCTGTTCACACTTTGAGTGATCGACTCGGGTGCGATTGCTGAATCTTAGTTTCCCAGGGATTCATGAATAAAAAATGTTATAGATTTTTTCCCGTTTTTCTCCCAATTTGGTAGCCAATTCCACCGTCCATTTATTTCGATTAGCCCTCCCCACACGGGTCCGCCGCTCGTCTCTACGAGGCAAGCCAATTCTCCGGGGGCAGCCAACTCGCCCACCCACCCACGTTCTGGAGACTCCCTTTCCGTGCTTCTCGGCGGACTCCCTCCGGCTCTCCCTCCCCCTCCCCTGGGGCTGACGACCGGGGCCGGTCTGGTAGAGACGCGGGTTTAGAACCGCGTCCCTGACAGGCAGCGCAAACCACACCGGACCAGCCAAAGTGCGGTGCGTTAGACCGCTACGCTATCCGCCGCCCCTCCCAGGGATTAATTTAAACTGAAGCTCACTCACTTCAGCCCTGAAGGGTCTCAGAGCCGTCGTGTGACAGAGTGCTGAACTGGGAGGCAGTGACATCAGCAGGTGTGCTGCAGCTGTGGGGGATTCAGGTTAGCCGGAAGGTTCTCTCCCCTCACATGACCCAACCCTCGAACCCTTGCTTTAGGTGTTGCTGGTTGTCCTCTGGCTGCAGCATCGCTGCTTTGCGGTCAGGGCTGTGGCTGGAGCTGGGTGAATGTAGCTCAGTGAGGTGCTGTGCTGGTCTCTGAGGAGAAATGATCCAGGTCAGCGTACAGGAGAAGCCAGCGCCGGAAAGCACTGTCTGGGATCTCACTGCAGCCAACACCCCATATCCTGAGGACAGAACTGTGTGCACTACCTCTCTCTGTTCCCCTGCCAACACTGCTCTCTCTCTCTCCACCTCCACTCCTCTCTCTCTCTCTCTCTCCTCTCTCTCTCTCTCCTCCACTCTCCACTCCTCTCTCTCTCTCTCTCTCTCTCTCTCTCTCTCTCTCTCTCCCT
>JAINUG010000137.1:612500-617500 GCA_029706075.1 Aldrovandia affinis | reverse complement strand
GAGGGTGTCCGACCCCTTGGCCTTTGTCTCGTGAAGGAGCGGAGCACGAACGGACATCGCCCACAATCACTGCCCGCAGTCCCGCTAAAGGCGCGCGCGCACCTGCCCACGCCCGGTCTTAGGCCGCTGGCGCCCCATTCCTGTCGCCGGGTAACATCGAGTCCCTGCTGCAGTCTGACTTCTTCTTCATTACCTCTGCGATTAAGGATTCATGCTGAGTGCGTGCGTGTGTGATTGATGGCTGGAGGTGATTGCTTCCTCTCTGCGTTTCTCCTGTCAGTGAGGCTGTGAGCAGGCCCGGCTCACCTGTGCATTTTAAAAGTGCTTTCACTCTTCAGACGCTGGGGTCAATGTCGAAAGACGTCACTGACTAAGAAACGTGCAGCAGTGACAGAATGAGGGTTACTGGTGAGGATGGACAGTGTGGATGTTTTTAAAGGAAATTTTGTTTCTGATTTCTTTCTCCCATTTTCGCCAAATTTGGTAGCCGATTACACCTGCCATTTTCATGTCAATCCCCCCCTCGTAATGTGAGTTCGCTGCCGTAGCCCTGTGACCTGTAGTGACGAAGGCAAAGTATCGTCTCCTCCGAGACGGCACTCGCCAGGCCGTCGACCGTAACTCCGGCACCCCAGAGCCACTCCTGTGCGCAGCGAACATCCTGTCGTCTTCCCTCCCCCCTCCCTGAGGCGGACAGCCAGTTGCCTGGAATGGAACCCCGGTCGCCGTGGCCAGCGTTGGACGTTGTAACCGCTGGACCGCGCGGGAGGCCAGTGTGGGTGTTTTTAAACGTTTCCTGGTGTCTCTAAAGGGCTGCAGGGCTGGCTGTGGGAGGGGCGGATGCGGTGTGCGGCTGAGCCCTGGACAGGCCCTGGGGTTTGACGGACAGGAGAGGGGCACCTCTCTCTGTGGGCACCCGGGGGCACGTGATTGGTCCTGCCAGTTATGGGCGGGAGATGGGCGTGGCTTGGCACCGGCGGCAGCATCAGGGTGGAGGGGCGGGGCCGTTATCCCGGCTTCAGGGACGTTTAACCTGCTGGAGCTCCGTGGCGGAACGCCTAGTCGCTCTCGCGGGCCCGGGAATCCGCCCCGTCCCTGTGGGCTGTTCATTTATTTACATTTATTTCAAATTTTTCCAGTTTTCCTCCCAGTTTGGTTGGCTATCCACCGCCCCTCCATTTATTTAAGTCTTAACTGAACTCAGCAGGTGTGTGTGGGGGTGCACCACTGCTATTATTAAATCTGCCCAGCGGCCGGCCTGCCTTGTGTGTTTCTTGAGCGGTTGTCTCTGGAGCAGGAGACATGAGCAGGTCCGCTTCCCAAGGGGCCACAGTCACGCGTGCCTCTGACCTTTTGGCATTTCCCGCTCCGGGTGAATGTTTGTGACGCTGTCGGTAAAGAGCTGGGGTACGAGAGCCCCCTGGCCCACGGCACTGCAGGGTCTGTGAGCGGACATGAGTGGGGTCTGGGTGTGAGTGGGAGTGAGCGTCTCAGTGGGGCATGAGTGTGAATCTGTCCCCCGCACGCTCTGCTTGCGTCTCTGCACACGCTCTCCTTGTGTCTCTGCTCACGCTCTGCTTGTGTCTCTGCTCACGCTCTGCTTGTGTCTCTGCTCACGCTCTCCTTGTGTCTCTGCACACGCTCTCCTTGTGTCTCTGCTCACGCTCTGCTTGTGTCTCTGCTCACGCTCTGCTTGTGTCTCTGCTCACGCTCTGCTTGTGTCTCTGCTCACGCTCTGCTTGTGTCTCTGCTCACGCTCTGCTTGTGTCTCTGCTCACGCTCTCCTTGTGTCTCTGCTCACTCTCCTTGTGTCTCTGCTCACACTCTGCTTGAGGTCAAAGGTCAATTCTTCAGGCCTCACGGGTGGTCTAGCGGTTACAACGTTCGACGCTGCCCACTGTGACTGGGGTTCCATTCCACCGGCCACGCCAGAGTCGGCTCTGGCCGGGAGTGCCACCGGGGGGGGCGATTGGCTGTCCGCCCCAGGGAGGGGGGAGGGAAGCCGACAGGACGTTCGCTGTGCACAGGAGTGGCTCTGGGGTGCCGGAGTTACGGTCGACGGCCTGGCGAGTGCCGGCTCAGAGGAGACAATACTTCGCCTTTGTCACTGCCGGTCACAGGGCTACGGCAGCGAACTCACAATATGAGGGGGGATTGACATGAAAAATAGAGGGTGTAATTGCTGAATTGGGAGAAAATCTGAAAATTCTAAAATATCTTAAAAAATCAACAAAAAAAAGGTCAATTCTTCTGTCCTGTGAGTAAGTAATGTGCTCCTGTCTGCAGCCATTACGACACGTGTCTTGCGTTAGAGGCCGATGGTTGAACTGGGCTACTCTCTGTATAAAGAATTGAATCCTTCACAGCCGAGTTTAGCCAGTCTGTGTTAAAGTGTAGTTAGAGGTAGCACCCCCATCCCCCAAACTCACATAGCACCTGGCCTGGGAACATTCTCCATGGTGGCTGTAAGTGTGTGTGTGTATGTGTGTATGGGTGTGTGGGGGTGTGTATGGGTGGGTGTGTGGGTGGAGGAACAGTATGGGTGGGCGTGGGTGGGTGGATGGGTGTGAGAGAGAGTGTGTTTTCGTCATGATTGTATCAATGACTGAGTGTGTCAGTGTGTGCATGAGTGTCCTTGAGTGTGTGAATGAGTGTGTCATTGAGTGTGTGAATGAGTGAGTCATTGAGTGTGTGTATGAGTGTGTGTGTATGAGTGCGTGTGTGTGTGTATGAGTGTGTCATTGAGTGTATGTATGAGTGAGTCATTGAGTGTATGTATGAGTGAGTCATTGAGTGTGTGTATGAGTGAGTTATTGAGTGTGTGAATGAGTGAGTCATTGAGTGTGTGTATGGGTGTGTGTGTGAGTGTGTGTGAGAGGCCGCTCCCTGCCTGCAGAGGGTCAGGTGCTCAGTGCTCCTCTCTCTCTCTGTCAGTGTGTGTGTCACTTGCCCGTTGATCCGCTGCCAGTTGTCCTCGAAGCACAACCTGGAGATTAGACGCCTTTGGGGGGGAGCTGAGCTGAGCTCATCAATGAAAACGTGACGGAGACGTTACAGTGGAGATAAAGTGCAGCTCCTTCCCCATGTCATCTCTGTTTCTGTGGATGTGCGAGCGATGTTGCGTGACGCTGAAATATATTCTCTCATTTATATTGTGAAACCATGAATGTGTAAAGAGCATTAATTGATTTAATGGAAAGGATAATATGCATTTTGGTAATCATTTGCTTTCTCTATTTTCTTCTTGCAGAAAACTGTTGGACATGGACACGTTTTCCAAATCGGACCCACGTAAGATGTTTTTCTGTCTGTCCTTGTGGTGATTTTGATTGTGTGTTTGTGGGTGAAACTACAACAGGAAATGTGAGTCTTTGTGAATTCTGAAGTCTGCTCCCTATAAGGGGAGGGGCCTCCTCCTTTTGCCCCTCCCCAGATGTCTCCCATTGGCCACTTAACCTGTCTCTACCTAAGGCCCTCCCCTTTGCCCCATTCACCTCAACTGCATCAACATCAAGATCTTCTTTTGCTGCTGGCACATTCTGCGCTTGACGACTGATCTGAGATTAGTTTGCCCGCCCACAATCGTATCCCCAGGCATGTAGTATGAACATGTTCAACTGATCCAGGATCAGTCGCCGCTGTAAGGGAGACAAGTAGTCCTTTTGACGCCCAGCCACCGGAAGCTGAATTTCTCTTTCCCTGATCCCCTCCAGAAATAAAAAACTAAAATGATCTCAGATCAGTGTTTGAGTGAGAGAAGGCCAGCAGCTGCTTGATGTGCTCACCTGCAGAGCACTGACCTGAGATCAGTGCTGCTGATGGGGAGGGAGGGGTGGTTGTTCTGAGTGTAATGGGACTTTAAAATGTTGTTTGTTTTCCCATTATGAAACATTCTCTCCATGTTACACTTCATTTTTAAAAACACACTGGGTCCCGGGTCCCCATCAAATACGTGCCTGACAGGTCTGGGGTCAGTTCCATTGACATTCGGTCAAACATCTGGAAATTAATAGAAATCCGGCTCATTAACTGCAAAAATCCTCCCTAGAACATTAAGGCCGTTTATCAATCCACAAATCGAATTTCAATTAATTCCATCTTTCCATCTGAATGGACGGAAGGGAAATGGAATCGACCCCGACCCTGCTAAGCCTTTACGAGCACCGATTTAGCATGTGCTTTAAGAGCGCCAGAGAAAGGGTGGAATGGCGTTCGGCCATTTTCCAATTAACCCCCCCCTCCCCCGAGTCTGTCAGTGCTGCCTTATCTTTAGTCACATGACCCCCTGTTCACCAATCGTGACAGGTCATCAGCGGTGAGCAACCGCGTGACACACCCTGTCAGGGATCAGGGATGTGAGAACTGCAGAGTTTGCAGGTTTGAGTCCTGGGATAAGGCTTCGCTGGTGAAAAACACCACCTGATTGGCCGGGGAGGGGAAATCGCTGCGCGCTGCACGAGTGGTCTGGTTTAACGACTTCTCCCCGAGGAGAAGGAACGTGATAATCCCCAAGCCTGTGGCGGAATATTTATTCTGGGATGTCCTTACCCCCAGGGGAGATGATGATGATGATGATGATGGTGATGATGATGATGATGATGATGATGATGATGAGGATGATGATGATGATAGTGATGATGCAGACGCAGTAACTCTTAAACGGCGTGTGTGATCTCTGTCTGACACATGGTTGTTCTCCTCTGTGTGTATTGTGTCTGTGCAGACGTTAACCTGCAGCGTGAATGACTAATCTCCGCTCAAACGCGGTTAGGGTTGGGATACGGAAACGGGCAGGAGGCGGTGATGTTATTAAAACTGCCGCGCGTTTATCCGCAGAGCGGCGGCGAAGAGGCTAATGAAGGATTAGCGCCGAGGCTGTGTGTGATTACTGCGGCTCATTACTGAGCGTTCTGCTCCGATCATCCTCTCACCGGCGCTCTCAAACGTGTGGACAGTGGAGTGGAGTCTGTGCTGTGGGCAGTGTGTGTGTGTGTGTGTGT
>JAINUG010000137.1:432500-605000 GCA_029706075.1 Aldrovandia affinis | reverse complement strand
GTTAGGGTTAGGGTTAGGGTTAAGAAAATTAAGAATAGAGTGGGACCTTATACTTGTGCTATCATTTCTCAGATTTCAGAATGGAAGAGGTTTATGTATTTATTTATTTTTTAAATGATGATTATGTGTTGTGTCCCGGAGGATGGTCAATGTAGAGGCATAATCAAACTGGCATGGTAACAGCCTGAATTAGGGTAACCTTTTTCCCCCAATCTTTGATAGATGTAGCACAGCTCCACAACCAAAGATGTGTGTGTGTGTGTGTGTGTGTGTGTGTGTGTGTGTGTGTGTGCTGTGTGTGTGTGTGTGTGTCTGTGTGCATGCTTGTGTGTGACTGTGAGCAGAGCATGTGTGGGTGTGTGCACATGCTTGTGTAATATCTATCTATCTATCCATTTACATTTTAAGTAAGTGTAAGCTCTTATCCAGAGCGACTTACAATATGTTATATCTATATATATAACAGTGCTTTTATCATTTTCTCTCATTGCGGGTGAAAAGTGATGGAATCGCGTGAATGCCTGACAGGCTATAAATAGCGGGCGAGGCCGTAACGTAGCTCGGCAACGGAGAGGGGGTGTAAACCCCCCCGGCTCTGTGCTGCGTGTGGGCGGACATCAGGCCACATTACCATCCACCACGATGCCTGAGATCTGCTCCTGTCACCCAGTCTGCTTCCCTCTGCCTCTCCTGCTCTCTCTCTCTGCTGCTCTCTCTCTGCCTCTCCTGCCTCTGCTCTCTCTCTCTCCTGCGCTCGCTCTCTCTCTCTCCTGCGCTCTCTCTCTCTCTCTCTCTCTCTCTACAAACAAACATTGTCAATACCAGTGGGCTATCAGGTGAATACATAGCCTCTCTCTCTCTCTGTCTTTCTCTCTCTCACACACACACACACACACACACACACACACACACACACACACACACGGTACAGTATAATGCTACAGATACTGTACTTCAGTACACACCACCTCTCTCACAGATCTGGGGAAGTGTTCCCAAAGCATATACAAAGTACACACAATATGGAAAATGTATGACATACAGGGTTTGTTTTGTTAATAACAAAATGTGTGTGTGTGTACATCATGTGCGTGTGTACATTTGTGTGTATGTGTTTCACTGTTTCTGTATGTATGTGTGTGTGTGGGCCTTGTGTTGTGTGAGTGCGTGCGTGCGTGTGTGTGTATGTGTACTAAGGCCTTAGACATAAGAACTGATGCATGACATGATGCACGCTCTGCGTGTGGTGATGCTTGCCCAGGATCCTGCAATAATCTGAGTGGCATGTTCTCAATATGCGGATGTGTTTCCGGAGTCATGCAGTATTTATGCATGCATGCATGCATGCGTCTGTGTGAGTCACACCCGTAAGGAACATGTCTCCTGGGCTCTCTGTTCATCTGCATGCTATACCCTCTCTTCAGAGCCTGCTGGAACGCAAATACTCGTCACGGAAAGAACACATTATTTGCATTCGCTTTTGCTCAATTTCCAAACAACAAAACTGGCACCGTGTGGGCAGTTATCTGGTGTACAGTCATATCATCACAATATTGAAAAATATGTATATATATATATATATATATTATATATTGCAAAACATTTTATCTTTACATTTTAAAAATAATTTGAATGTTTCATATTGTCTAGGCATGAGAGCCAGGTGTTCTTGTATTTAACTGGCAGGAACCCAGTCCAGTAGCAGTAGTGAATGTAGTATAATGGTTAGAGAACTGGGCTTGTAACTCAGAGGTTGCAGGTTCGATTCCCAGGTGGGGGCACTGCCGTTGTACCCTTGAGCAAGGTACTTAACTTAACCTGAATTGCTTCAGCAAAAATATCCAGCTGTATAAATGGATGTAAAGAAATGTAAACTGTGTAAGTCACTCTGGATAAGAGCGTCTGCTAAATGCCTAAAAAATGTAAAAAGTAAAAATGTCCAGTCCCTTTTTACACACACAGTCACAGGATGGGAATGGCACTCCCGGTGGTTGGCATTTTGAGCCGTTCCAGGTTTTACTAGAAGCAGATTAGCGTAGCTCCATGTTGCTCCTCTTTTGCTTGGTACAACCGCCTGACTCTCCAAAGACCTGGAGCGGCTCCAATGGCTAAGCATCAGGAGTGCTGTTTCCTACCCCTGCAGGATTACCCTGGAATATGGCTGCGTTTTTACTGGAGCAGTCCAGCCTGTTTCGCTGGCTCTACAGCGACGCAGTGCTGAGCAGTGGTGAGCTGTGTCAAGGATGTGTCAAGCTGTGGTTCTCTGTGGCTCAGTTGGCAGAGCTCGGCGTTAGCAACGCTTAGGTTGTGGGTTCAATCCCCACTGGGGCCACATATACAGAAAAATGTATGCATTCACTACTGTAAGTCACTTCGGATAAAAGCGTCTGCTAAATGGCATGTATAAGGATTTGGACCCCCTTCATATCAAATACATGCTTGAAAAAAGAAAACACATCACTATAGACCAAGTATGTACTTCTAATCGGAGAAATGCTTCTTCTTTTTTGACCCGTTGTGCTTCTTCTCCTTTCCCAGGTACGATGTCGACTGCAAGAGTGCTGACCTGTCAAAGCATGTGAGTTTTTTGAAGGACATCCACCTCAAGGTTGTCTCTTTTAGGGCACTTGTGACTACTCTCAATGCTCTGTATTTCCCGCCTTGACAGCAGATGTCGTATGAGACGGAATAATATGGGAAGGGGGAGAGGGGGAGAGGGGGAGAGGGGTAAAGTGAAGAGCAGTAGCTGGGAATTGGGGTAGTAGCTGGTTTGAATAAATAGTAGCTGAGTTAAGGTGGAGAGTTGTCTGCTGGTAATAACAGTAGTAGCTGGTAATAACAGTAGTAGCTGGTAATAACAGTAGGGCCAGCTAAGAGAATGAGCAATGGCATGGCATAGCCTAGCTATATTTCCTAAATGTAAACATCTGCCCACTCTCCTGTAATTCACTGACACTGAAGTGAACAGCGCGTAGTTCACCAGTCAAACAGTTAAGCACAGAGTGGCCTCCCGGGTGGTCCAGTGGTTACAATGTTCGACGCTGGCCACTGTGACCGGGGTTCAATCTGGCCGGGAGTGCCACCGGGGGCGGTGATTGGCTGTCGGCCCCAAGGAGGGGGGAGGGAAGCCGACAGGATGTTCGCTGTGCACAGGAGTGGCTCTGTAGTACCGGGTTACGGTCGACAGCCTGGAAAGTGCCGTCTCGGAGGAGACGATACTTCACCTGTGTCACTGCCAGCCACAGGGCTACGGCAGTGAACTCACTATACGAGGGGGGGATTGACATGAAAAGAGAGGATGTAATTGGCTACCAAATTGGGAGAAAATGGGATAAAATCAGAAACAAATTCTTAAAAAAAAATAAAAATAAAATTGTAATTAAGCAAAGAGGGGTTTCCTCATGCGGGGGCGAGTGTTGGGTGCCGTGGGCATCTTCACACCAAATCATTTCCTTGCGAGGAAAAAATGCTTCCTGTTGTCTCTTGTGTTCGTAATAAACTGGATGAATAACAGCAGTTGAAACCGTGCAGCAGTTGAAACCACAATTGCCACAAAAGCCTTCACCGTGGTGGTGCTCACCGCCCATTGCGCTTCTGTTCCGATAACCGCCACTGGCCAGTAACTGGTCCCTTACTCAGGAGAAAACAGGAGGCAGCAGGTGAGGAGCACCTGGATCATCTCAATTACCTGTAATTACACGCGGCTGAGATGCCTGACAAGAACAGGCTTGTACAAAACTCCCAATTCCGTGTACAGTGCGGTTACTAAGGACCTTTGTTGGCTGTGCACCACCACAGCGGCCCCCCCTGCAGAGCAGGGATTCTCAAACTCCGATCCTGGATGACTGCAGCATTTGTGGCTTTCTGTGGCCGGTAATTTAAGGCAGACAATTTATGCCTCTGGAACAAGGCGCAAAGACTCTTTAGAGCCGCTCAGTGGCTTAAATTAAGCGCGTAAGTGCTGAAGCGCTGAGAGCCAGCAGGCCCTCCCACGATTAGCGTCTGACATCGCTGCGGTACAGCACTGTTCCAAAGAGGAGCCGCTGATCTTCCTGCTTAGCGCTGATTGGAGATCAGTGTTGCTGCAGGCAGCAGGGGAATAACGGGTTTAGAGTAATGCCCCATTACATATTTGGACAAAGCCGTGGTTCTGTGTGTCTCAGTAGGTAGAGCGTGGTTCTGTGTGTCTCAGTAGGTGGGGCATGGTTCTGTGTGTCTCAGTAGGTAGAGCGTGGTTCTGTGTGGCTCAGTAGGTAGAGTGTGGTTCTGTGTGGCTCAGTAGGTAGAGCGTGGTTCTGTGTGGCTCAGTAGGTAGAGCATGGTTCTGTGTGTCTCAGTAGGTAGAGCGTGGTTCTGTGTGGCTCAGTAGGTAGAGCGTGGTTCTGTGTGGCTCAGTAGGTAGAGCGTGGTTCTGTGTGTCTCAGTAGGTAGAGCATGGTTCTGTGTGGCTCAGTAGGTAGAGCGTGGTTCTGTGTGTCTCAGTAGGTAGAGTGTGGCTCTGTGTGGCTCAGTAGGTAGAGCGTGGTTCTGTGTGGCTCAGTAGGTAGAGTGTGGTTCTGTGTGTCTCAGTAGGTACAGCGTGGTTCTGTGTGGCTTAGTAGGTAGAGTGTGGTTCTGTGTGGCTCAGTAGGTAAAGCGTGGTTCTGTGTGGCTCAGTTGGTAGAGCGTGGTTCTGTGTGTCTCAGTAGGTAGAGGTGGTTCTGTGTGGCTCAGTAGGTAGAGCATGGTTCTGTGTGGCTCAGTAGGGGTAGAGCGTGGTTCTGTGTGGCTCAGTAGGTAGAGTGTGGTTCTGTGTGGCTCAGTAGGTAGAGCGTGGTTCTGT
Organism: Aldrovandia affinis; assembly: GCA_029706075.1. Classification (NCBI taxonomy): domain Eukaryota; kingdom Metazoa; phylum Chordata; class Actinopteri; order Notacanthiformes; family Halosauridae; genus Aldrovandia; species Aldrovandia affinis. The sequence continues at coordinate 600,178 of JAINUG010000137.1, read as the reverse complement.
GTGACTCAGTAGGTAGAGCGTGGTTCTGTGTGGTTCAGTAGGTAGAGCATGGTTCTGTGTGGCTCAGTAGGTAGAGCGTGGTTCTGTGTGTCTCAGTAGGTAGAGTGTGGTTCTGTGTGGCTCAGTAGGTAGAGCGTGGTTCTGTGTGGCTCAGTAGGTAGAGTGTGGTTCTGTGTGTCTCAGTAGGTACAGCGTGGTTCTGTGTGGCTTAGTAGGTAGAGTGTGGTTCTGTGTGGCTCAGTAGGTAAAGCGTGGTTCTGTGTGGCTCAGTAGGTAGAGCATGGTTCTGTGTGGCTCAGTAGGTAGAGCGTGGTTCTGTGTGGCTCAGTAGGTAGAGTGTGGTTCTGTGTGGCTCAGTAGGTAGAGCGTGGTTCTGTGTGGCTCAGTAGGTAGAGCGTGGTTCTGTGTGGTTCAGTAGGTAGAGTGTGGTTCTGTGTGGCTCAGTAGGTACAGCGTGGTTCTGTGTGTCTCAGTAGGTACAGCGTGGTTCTGTGTGGCTCAGTAGGTAGAGTGTGGTTCTGTGTGGCTCAATAGGTAGAGCGTGGTTCTGTGTGGCTCAGTAGGTAGAGCATGGTTCTGTGTGGCTCAATAGGTAGAGCGTGGTTCTGTATGGCTCAGTAGGTAGAGCATGGTTCTGTGTGGCTCAGTAGGTAGAGCATGGCGTTGGCAATGCTTAGATTGTGGGTTCAGTTCCCACTGGGACCACATATACTGTAAAAATGTATGCATTCACTACTGTAAGTCTCTTTGGATAAAAGCGTGTATTAAATTATTATATGTTTTAGTGCCGGGGTCAGTGGACGTGTGTTGCGGGATGTGAAAACATTTTACATTTTTTACATTTTTAGGCATTTAGCAGACGCTCTTATCCAGAGCGATTTACACAGTTTACATTTCTTTACATACAATCCATTTATACAGCTGGATATTTTACTGAAGCAATTCAGGTTAAGTACCTTGCTTAAGGGTACAATGGCAGTGCCCCACCTGGGATCAAACCTGTAACCTTTGCCTTACAAGCCCAGTTCCTTAACCATTATGCTAACTCTGCCGCCTGGAAAAGCGACACAAAGGCTCTCCTTGCTGCTCAGCAGCTCTGGGTCAGATTATTGTTCATCCAGATCAGTGGCCAAAGAAGCTTCTGCTCTTCACCAATATTCACATCATATTCCCTCTCGCATGTGGTCGTGAGTTTGGTTTGTGTGTAGTTGTCTCCTGGATACCCTCACAGCTGCTTCCATTCCCCCGTCTGCTTTTGTTTCATCATCGTCTCACTCCTGTACAACGCATCCCTTCCACTGTAGCCGTACCTATAGAGTTTGTGAATATTTTCTTGCAAATCTTGGTGACATTCATGAACTACCAGCAATGTACAAATAAAGCATGTTGCTTTCTCTCATGTGTTGAACATTCCAAGGCGTTCCAGTGTCCACTGCGTGCCAGCCATTAGAGAAAAACAACGCTCTCATTACTGCCGTTGTGCATTCGAGATTAGACAGCGTCTCTGGCACTGCGCCACAGGAGGACAGTGGTGGGGGCGGGAGGACAGTGGGGGGAGGACAGTGGGGGCGGGGACGGGAGGACAGTGGGGGGCTACTCTTTTGTTTGTGTTCAAAGAAGTGGGTCTCATTATGTTTCCGAGTTAAAAGGAAACAGTCTTCTTTAGTCAACGCTTAAGGGGAGGGCTGTGGTTGGTTTGTGTGCAGTTGTCTCTTGGATACCCTAAGAGTTGCCTTCCGTTTCCCCAACTACTTTTGCTTCATTGTCGTCTCACTGCTGTACAACGCATCCCTTCCACTGTTGCCGTATCCATAGAGTTTGCAAATGTTTTCTTGCAAATCTTGGTAACGTTTAAAAAAACTACCAGCAATGTACAAATAAAGCATGTTGCTTTCTCTCGTGTCGATGCTCTGGTCATAAATATCCCTTGTGTGTGGCTCAGAAGAGCTTAAAACACACAGTTTTAGGAGAGTGGAGCTTTCAGCAGGGTTGGGTATTTCACATACGGATGAGAGAAATGGCCATTCTAGGTTTTGGAATGATAAATAAAATGACAGCAGCAGAGGTTACCATCACTAGTGCTAAAGGAGATGATGTCGTCCAGGGTCTGGGAGTTAGAAGGGCCTGCTCATGTTTTGTTTTTGCATTAAAAAGAGTGGATCTGGGCCTGGCGGATGGCGTAGCGGTCTAACGCACCACGCTTCGGAGTGGTGTGCGCTGCCCGTCAGGGACGCGGATCGAAACCCGCGTCTCTACCAGACCGGCCCTGGTCGTCAGCCCGATCGGAGGCGGGGGCGTTTGGCTGTCCGCCTCCGGGGAAGGGGGGAGGGAGAGCCGGCACGAGTCAGTCGAGGAGAAGGTTAAGGAGTCCGTGGAAGATTTCCCGTCTCGAAAGAGGCGGGAACACTCAACCAGGAATCTGTGTCTCGATCCCGGAGGACGGGCGATGGACTCGTGAGGGTGGGGAATTGAAGTAAATAGAGGGTTTAATTGGCAACCAAATTGGGAGAAAAACAGAGAAAAAAAAAACCAATCCGAAATAAATTAATAAAATGTTTTTAAAAGGAGTGGATCTGGCCTCCCCTCCCGGGTGGGCTCGCAGTAAGAGCGTTTGACGCTAGCCACAATGACCGGAGTTCGATTCCACCAGGTCACGCCAGTTTCTGCTCTAACCGGGAGTGCCACTAGGGGGCGGCGATTGGCCGTCCGCCCCAGGGAGGGGGAGAAGGACAAAAGCCGAGGAAAGACTCGCTGCGTATATGAGTGGTCGTGCGTCGGTGGCAGGCTTCGGCCTAGGCGGCCACGGCTCGAAGGAGGCAGTGCAGCACTCGCACTCTGCAGCGAGTTCTCATACGAGGGAGCGGATGATTGGCACAAAGAAAAAAGAGAGAGGGAATTGGATACTAAAAAGTGGGGAAAAAATGGGAAAAAAAGGAGCAGATCTTGTCCTTTTTTGAAAACTGTTTGCATGACACAAATGGCAAGATGATATGGTTGTCTTAGTGAAAAGGAGATCTTTTCAAGTGTCAACTGAATCATTTAAAATAATACACGATACACACACAAAAAAAGCGGAGACTCGCGGTTTAATGAAATGCAATCGAAACAAGATCGCACAACAACGTCTTATACTCGCTACCCTCTCTCCCTCTCTCTCTCCCCTCTCTCCCTCTCTCGCTCCCTCTCTCCCTCTCTCTCTCCCCTCTCTCCCTCTCTCGCTCCCCTCTCTCTCTCTCTCTCCCCTCTCTCTCTCTCTCGCTCCCCTCTCTCCCTCTCTCTCTCCCCCTCTCTCTCTCTCTCTACCTCCCCCTCTCTCTCTCCCTCTCTCCCCCTCTCTCTCTCTCTCTCTCTCCCCCGTCTCTCTCTTTCTCTCCCTCTCTCCCTCTCTCTCTCTTTCTCTCCCCTCTCTCTACCTCCCCCCTCTCTCTCCCTCTCTCTCCCTCTCTCTCTCTCTCTCTCCCTCTCTCCCCCTCTCTACCTCCCCCTCTCTCTTTCTCTCTCTCTCTCTCTCCCTCTCTCCCTCTCTCTCTCCCCCTCTCTCTCTCTCTCTCTCCCTCTCCCCCTCTCTCTCTCTCTCCCTCCCCCTCTCTCCCCTCTCTCTCTCCCCCTCTCTCTCTCTCTCTCTCCCTCTCCCCCTCTCTCTCTCTCTACCCCCCCTCTCTTCCTCTCTCTCTCCCCCTCTCTCTCTCTCTTTCTCTCCCTCTCTCCCCCCTCTCTCTACCTCCCCCTCTCTCTTTCTCTCTCTCTCTCTCCCCCTCTCTCTACCTCCCCACACTCTTCATCAGTCGAATGAAGATGCGACACCATTTTACTTCTGTCACGGGGGTCACAAATGCCGCAAGCTACAACAGCTTTTGTCAGTCAGCGTTCCGATTTACCCCTGCTGTGGAGGTGACATACCTGATAGTGCCGGAGACGTCAGGGCTGGCAGTGATGGTGACCCTTCTCCCGCGCACGAACACCGGGGAAAGACAGCATGACTGCGCGTGAAGCAGCGCTAACAGCGAATGCGTGTGGCTTTTTTCACACTATGCCAGCTTATTAGTCCCTTGTTTTTTTTCCAGAAACATTTTGTTTCAGATTTTATCCCATCTTCTCCCAATTTGGTAGCCAAACACACCTGCTATTTTCAAGTCAATCCCCTCCCCCGTAATGTGCGTTCGCTGCCGTAGCCCTGTAACCGGTAGTGATGAAGGCGAAGCATCGTCTCTTCCGAGACGGCACTCACCAGGCCGTCGACCGTAACTCCGGTACTACAGAGCCATTGCTGTGCGCAGAGAACGTCCTGTCGGCTTCCCTCCCCCTCCCTGCGGCGGACAGCCAATCGCCGCCCCCGGTGGCACTCCTAACCAGAGCCGACTCTGGTGCGGCTAGTGGGATCAAACCCTTTTCGCCATTCCCTTGTTTTCTCTTTCTCTTAAATCTTCTGTTGTGAAGCGATGAAGACCGGCGCATCGTCTCTCTCTTCCACTCCTTCAGCCACCGACTCTTCACAGATCAGACCTCAATGAGGATCGTCATCCTCCTGCACTAGAAGATGGGTTAATAGCTGCGCTAACACTGCTCCTTCTGAGCCAGATCAAGGGCTGCCGAGAGCCGTTTGACTCCAGATCAGAACCTGAGTGTAGACGCTCCCTCCTTTTGAGGTGGTGCAAATGCAACGTAGGGAAGGTCTCCAGTCGATTCAGCCAGGCTTGGTGACATTGTCACTGAAGCTATTCCTGGGTCCAGTTCACGGCCACAGTAGTTACAACATGCCCAGTTGCCAGTGTCACGCTAACGAGGCAGATGGCGGAGCGACGGACGGAGAAGGGGGGTGAAGTTTGAGATCAAAGTCCGTCTGTTTCTTTCTGATCTTCTCTCCTCCTCTCCTCACTTCTGCAGACGATCTTTCGTAGCCCGAAGTGATTGTTTTTTCTGCCAGTGTTTCTCATTGTGCAGTCCTGTGGCTGAGGCCTTTCGTTCGGACGCTGCAGAAGACGTGCCTCTCTATTTTAGGAGCCCGCCCAGTGTGAATACCACAGCAGTCCTTGTGGGGACAACACTGCTGACCAGTTGGTCAAGTTTCTTGAGCCGAGGAGTGCCACGAGTGTTGGTCGGCAAAGCCACACGACAATTCACCCCCGAGGGTCTTATTAAAACACACACTTCAAACTGATACAGTGCCGTTTGATCCGACTCCGATTGTTGTGCAAACGCTCTGCCGACTTAACTCTCAACCGACGCGACAATTCTCTTGGCGCAGTCAACGGACGGTCGGCTTGTTTGACTGAGAAGGTGTCTGGAGATTGTGCCTGACGAAGGCACCTAGGTCTCGATTGACTCGTGATGATTGAACTGGGCTCTCAAAAACCTAATACCAGAAATCCCTAAATCATGTTTGGCAAGTGGTGTCAAGTCAAGTTGACAAGGGTGTCAAGTTACAAGATATTTTCAGTGCCATAAATATGAAGTGGTATTAAAAATATACTTCAGAGCAAACCTAGACCCTGTGGGGGAGGCAGGTTCTAAAGTACTGCTGTTGCTGCAGGAATCTCGGGTGCAGGTCTTCTAAAATTGGTCAAACACATTTGCTTTCATGTCTATGGATGCTATATGGAAAGATTCAAAACTACCACCAGCCACAGTGTACGTCACAGTCGAGGAAAGGACCATCTTAACAGGTTAGAGTTGGTGAACCCTTTCATGATTGACTCCAGAAGATGAATGTTCTAAATGTATGCTGTTCAGAAATAATTATGCGAATACATAATTGCAGAGAAGTGCTCTGTACCACATGGCAGTTCCTTAACCTGGACTCCCGCGACTCCTATTACCGTTGAGCAATAATCACAACGCAGCTGAAAATCTGCAATGCCTCATTAGCTTCATGTGATTAGCACGGTGCCATGGTTTCATTACCCCCCTTTCCCATGCCGTTCATTCAAGCATCTTCCAGGGTTTTCCTGCAAACAACTACAGCAGCACGCATCAGATTCAAATCACTGGTGCTGGCTTATCAAGCGGCTAGAGGAACTGCTCCCCCATACCTCCAGACACTCATCACACCCTACACCCCAGCCAGACCCCTCCGCTCCGCCTCCTCTATCACACCCTACACCCCAGCCAGACCCCTCCTCTATCACACCCTACACCCCAGCCAGACCCTCCTCTATCACACCCTACACCCCAGCCAGACCCCTCCTCTATCACACCCTACACCCCAGCCAGACCCCTCCTCTATCACACCCTACACCCCAGCCAGACCCCTCCGCTCCGCCCCCTCTGGCAAACTGACTGTCCTATCCCTCTGGGCGCCTGGCAGCCGCTCCTCGCAGTCTCGCCTCTTCTCTGTCCTGACCCCTCAGTGGTGGAATGATGTCTATTGCTGTATTACTGTGCGAACAACGATTGTTCTTACCATGTATTAACGCACATCTTGTAAGTCACTCTGGATAAGAGCGTCTGCTAAATGCTTATGTACAGTAGATTAAGTTGGCCAACACACGCGGTCATCTTAAAGGGGAGCAAGGAAGTCGGTTTTGGCCATCTAAATGGAAAACGTGAAGAGACGTTGTTTGTTCGTTTTCCCATTTGTTCTGCAAAATTGAACACACTTTCACTCAGATAAAAAAAGAACAAAAAACAACTCTTAAGTATATAGGGCTCATCTCAACATGATTGGCCAAGCTTCTGTGCCATAGGGAAGGTCTCCAGTCGATCCAGCCAGGCTTGGCGACATTGTCACTGAAGCTATTCCTGGGTCCAGTTCACGGCCACAGTAGTTACAACATGCGCAGTTGCCAGTGTCACGCTAACGAGGCAGATGGTGGAGCGACGGATGGGGAAGGGGGTGAAGTTTGAGATCAAAGTCCGTCTGTTTCTTCCTGATCTTCTCTCCTTCTCTCCTCACTTCTGCAGACGATCTTTCGTAGCCCGAAGTGATCGTTTCTGCCAGCGTTTCTCATTGTGCAGTCAATTCTGCCTTGAATCGTGGCTACAGGTTTACCTACAGGGTCCTAGTTTAACTATGTGGATGCTCCTAGCACCTGGAATTGTACTTCCTTCTAGGGTGGCTTTCAGCTAAACTGTTCTTGACTACGGTTAACACTTTGTTGTACGTCGCTCTGGATAAGAGCGTCTGCCAAATGCCTGTAATGTAATGTAATGTAATGACTGAGGCCTTTCGTTCGGATGCTGCAGAAGCCGTGCCTCTCTATTTTAGGAGCCCACACAGTGTGGATGCCACAGCAGGCCTTGTGGGGACAGCACTGCTGATGCAGGTGGAGACCGACAGTCAAGGTTCTTAGAATGCCGAGGAATGCAATGAGTGTTGGGTCAGCAAAGCCACACGATAATAAGGGTTTTATTAAAACACGCGCACTATAGCTGTCTTCACACCACGGCAGGACATTTCAGAACCACAGGAACGTTGCAAGCTTTTTGTTCTCAAACAGCCAGTGAACATTTGGGCTATTTTTTGATGCGGTCTATGTTTCTGTACATTAGCAAAGTGAACGGGGAACACAGGCAATGAATAGTCAAACGCGTTGGGAAAATAATATGTAGTTAAGTTCTAATTTTTTTTATTAAAAAAAAAACATTATCAGATTTTTATCCCATTTTCTCCCAATTTGGTAGCTCATTAGACCCGCTATTTTAAGTCAATCCCCCCCCTAGTAATGTGAGTTCGCTGCCGTAGTCCTGCGACCGGTAGTGACACATGACCTGACGCCTCTTCCGAGACGACACTCGCCCAAGTATCAACCGTAACCCGGTATACTGCAGGGCCACTCTTATGCGCAGCGAATCTCATGTCGGCTTCCCTCCCCCCTCCCTGGGGCGGACAGCCAATTGCCACCCCTGGTGGCGCTCCCGGCCAGAGCCGACTCTGGCGAGACGGGGAATTGAACCCCGGTCTCCGTGGCCAGCATCGGACGGTGTAACCACTGGGCCACGCAGGAGTCCCAAGTTATAATTATTTTAAATGCGTTGATGGACGTCATACTCCTCCCAATGTTTCCGTTAAGCCTTTGTCTAAGGAAATAATAATAATAATAAACTTTATTTATACAGCACCTTTCAGAATGCAGCTCAAAGTGCTTTTACATTTCAGCACAAAGAATAGAGAAGAAAAAAAAAAAATAATAATAATTGTAATAATAATGAAATAAAAAAATAAATAAATTTGGCAAATCCAAATGGCAGAGAGAAAATAATGTAAGTAAAGGAATAGAGCAGTTTAAAGAAATAATATAATAATATTATAAATAAATACAATTATTAAGATATTAGGACTTTTTTCTTTACACGGAGAGTTGTCAATGCCTGGAACAGCTTGCCAGGTCAGGTAGTAGAGGCAGAAACACTTGGGCTATTCAAGTCCAGACTAGATGCCGTACGAGATACTCTTTAGATTAGGACATGACGAGCCTAGATGGGCTGAACGGCTCAAATGTTGCTAATTATAAGCTATATTAAATGGTATGAGTTCCACAATGTAGGTTCCACAATTTAGGTGCGTAGTGGATGAAAACAGCTTCCCAAATTTTCTTTTGGGGGACCTTCGGGATGTTTAATACCGGGTAAAGAAAAGCTGCCAGTCATAGCAACGATGCACAGAGTTACAATATTGGCAACAACCTGTACACACAGAGGTGTCCATGTAATGGCCATGACTTCTGAATAGGCGTTGTGCCCACGTCAATGTGTAGTTGTGGCGGCTCCTCAAGGTTTTCGGCGAAACGTTGGGCATCTCTGATGGGACGTACGTGATTATCAGCACCACCGGCATTTATTTAGTTTTTCCCTGTTTTTCTCCCAATTTAGTAGCCAATTACACCCTCTATTTATTTATATTTGCCCTCCCCTCCCTTTGCGAGTCCGCCGCTCGTCTCTACGAGACAGAATAATTCTCAGAGGGCAGCGAACTCCGCTTCCTTTGAGACGGAATTCGCCCCCCCCATGTTCTGGAGACTCCCTTACGTGCTTCACGGCGGACCCGAGCCGGCTCACCCTCCCCCTTCCCCCTGGGGCGGACAGCCAAATGCCGCCTCCGATCAAGGTTGATGACCAGGGCCGGTCTGGTGGAGACGGGTTTCAACCGCATCCCTGACAGGCAGTGCACACCACACTGGACCAGCCAAAGTGTGGTGCGTTAGACCGCTACGCTATCCGCCAGCCCTTACTGGTTACTTTTTAACAAAATGTACTGTTATGTTTCCGAATAAAATTCTGATATGTAGTGCTTCGCTAGCTCCAATATATTTTAGGTAGTGGCTTGCTCATAGATTAATTCTGGTACTCTGTATTGATTTGCGTCATGTAAAGGCCATTCTGTATATGTACTGTATAAAAGAGAATTGAAGAAGAAGCATTCGCTTGTATGCTGTATGAGATATTCATGCCTCCATAAATAGTCCTGGGTATAATGTATGTTATGCAATGCATGCTATCTTATGTAAGAACGCTGTCTTATAGATCTCCTGTCTTCCACACCATTCAGCCACATATCGTTAATGGTACATACAATCATCGGATTGGAACATACATTTCCTGTGAGATATAACACGTGGTAAACATTGCCTGGCCCCTCGTTAGAAGTGCTTGTTGAGGCCTCCTGTGTGGTCCAGTGGTTTCAACGTCCGACGCTGGCCACGGTGACCAGGGTTCGATTCCCCATCGCGCCAGAGTCGGCTCTGGCCGGGAGCGGCAATTGGCTGTCCGCCCCAGGGAGGGGGGGAGGGAAGCCATCACAGTTCGCTGCGCACAGGAGTGGTTCTGGGGTGCCGGAATTACAGTCGACAGCATGACGAGTGTTGTCTTGGAGGAGAGCAACGGCAGCAAACTACAAGGGAGGGAGTAATAGCACAGCGGGAGTAATTGGCTACCAAATTGGGAGACAAACGGGGTCAAATAAAAAAAATGTAAAATGCTTGTCGAAATCCCCCCCCCCCTCAAGGATGTATTATTCCCATTCCTCTTCACACTGTACTGTGCACTGGTTATCTGGGGACTATGAGTAACACATGCTTAATTGGGAAATATGGGGTAAAAAAAGAAGTAGGGCTGGTGGATAGCGTAGCGGTCTAACGCACCACACTTTGGCTGGTCTGGTGTGGTGTGCGCTGCCTGTCAGGGACGCGGTTCTAAACCCGTGTCTCTACCAGACCGGCCCTGGTTGTCAGCCCTGATCGGGGGCGGGGGCATTTGGCTGTCCGCCCCAGGGGGAGGGGGAGGGAGAGCCGGCTCAGGTCCGCCGTGAAGCACGGAAAGGGAGTCTCCAGAACGTGGGTGGGTGGGTGAATTCCGTTTCGGAGGAAAGCGGAGGTCGCTGCCCACGGAGAATTAGCTTGCCTCTTAGAGACGAGCGACGGACCCGTGTGGGGAGGGTTAATCAAAATAAACAGAGGGTGTAATTGGCTACTAAATTGGGAGAAAAACGGGAAAAAATCTGAAACAAATTATCCTTTAAAAAAGGAAGTCATTTTTGCCTTCTTCAGAAGTAAGGTTGGCTTAACTCCACAGGATAGTGGATGAGGATAATGAGAGGAAAACTCACTGGAAAGCGAACCCAACGCCCACACTTTCTTCGCAAGCTTGGATTATTTCAAGTCGACCGAGATAATATGATGTCTTCCTACCAAAGCGTGATGTTTTCTGCTAACAGCAGAATGTTCTTTGTGTTGTACCGTTGTTTAACGGATTAACATAAAGATGATCTAATAAAGCTACGATATATCGCGAAACATCTACGCTGGATATCTGTCACACATGAGAGACTGCCATTAAACCGTGTTGGCGACTGGAAGGATAATTGCATTGGAGACGCTTACAAACTGGCATAGACTTTTCCTCCAATAACAACACACCTTTGTTTATTTAGTTTATTTATTTAATCGTTTATTTGTCAGGGACAATGCACGTAAACATTGTTAATGTTCGAAACATGAAACAGATGCACTTCACACAGGGTTTATAGATCATTTGTGACCCCCTGGCCCTGGTTAGGCTTTTGAAGTTTAAGTTTTGAAGTTTGTAGCCACAGACATTGAATATGATATAATTATAAAACCTGCGGCTGCAGATAGCCTTTTAAAATAAGTTTAACAAGTAAACACGCTAACAGGGTATGGCTATTTCAAATGTTTGGCTTCTACTGAGTTTTCCCTCTTTTTAATTATTATTATTTTTATTCTATATTGTTCCTGTATGTATGAATATACACACAATAACAATGTATAGCCTGCTGTCTGGGTGAATAGAGACAAAATCTCATGTTTTTTCATGCTCAGCATAGTCTCGGCTTCGATATGATTCACGGGGCTGTTTTGTAGTGTTTTGAACAGACCTAAGATGTGAAGAACGTGGTAAGTGAAGGATGACGCTCTTCCCCCCCGTTGTCTCTGCAGGACTTCCTGGGACAGGCTTACTGCACGCTGGGGGAGGTGGTGGGGTCTCTCGGGAGCCGGATGGAGAAGCCGCTGGGGTAAGTACCGTGACCTCCACACTTTCATCGTCACTGGCGGAAACAAAAACCTCTCCTTTCACACTCTCGTTCTTTCCGCTGTTGGGTTTGTGCTGCTAACGGGGGGGTGACAGACAGTCAGATAAAATAAAAACTATCGCTGTGTAGTGATGGGAGATGTGAGGTTTCATGAACCTCTTAAAGGGTGGAACTACTATGACCTGTCAATCATTGACCAATCGAACGCTGCCTTTCCCTTCAGCGAAACGCAACGATTGGTTCATATCGGTGAGTGTGACTGTCAGCACATGTTGTTCTGCCCATTTTTGGTCTCGTGAAACCACACTTGCCCAACACTGTCAACCAGAGGGGCTTCACAAGATCGCTAAGAATTTGGCTTCCTCGGTAAGGACAGCGCTCAAAGTGAAGAACGTGACACCAGATTAGCGGTGGGCTGTTCCACCACAGGGCGGTTGCTGGTTTTCATTCCCACACTCCCCGGTTACTGCAGCGTCGGGTTAATAAGTCAGCTCGCCCCATTATTCCTGCAGTAAATCTTTGCACTGACTCGAAATCAAATCAAATTTCAAATCAAATGTATTTGTTTAGCGCTTTTCACAAATCTATTGTCACAAAATGCTTAACAGAGGGGGAACCCAGGCCTAGACCCCCCCAAAAGCAAGCCTAAAGGTGACAGTGGCAAGGAAAAACTCCCTTGATAGGGAGAAACCTTGGGAGGAACCAGACTAAAAGGGGGACTCTTCTGGCCGGCACAGGGTGTGTCCAAAAAAGACCGTATCATGGTCAGTCCAAAGGTGACTCAGGGCTGGCTCACTTTGCACCTCCGAGTTAGGTAGTTGGTGGGGCTAAACCACGAGAGAAACGTGCCTCTAAAACCAGGGTGGGCTTTTAAACGCCTCGGCTAACGGCTGTCCTCTGCGTTCTCACGGTGTGACTCTCTCCCGCCGCGGCAGTAGAGTGGGGGCTCTGGTTCGTGCTGCGGCCGAGCGCTGCGTCTGCTGGGGGGCCGCCACGCCGTCACGACGGGCAGGGCGCGGCGACTTCTGAGCGAATGATTGAAGGCTGCGCTCTAATGAGCCGTTTCCCTCTCAGCGGCCCTTGTTAGGAGAGGCCCCGCTCGCTCTGGGAGATCGTTACTCAGGACCCGACTGCCCTTCATCTCCGCGCGGCGCCCGTGGCGCCCACAGCGCCCACGGCCCTGAAAACTGCTCCTCGCTCACCAACGGACCTATTACAGGCCTCCTACGGCTCTTCCCTGATTCGAAGCAATAAAAAAATAATAATAATAATAATTACGAAGAAGAAAGCCAGCGAAAATAATTGGTTGGCTGTTACCAAGCATTTATTTAAAAAAATGTGTCTGCCTTTCAAAAGGCCATTTTGCTTGGTGTGTTTGTCAAAAAGTTTCCAGGAGATTCTCACATTTCCTCATATTTGCAGTATTCGAGAGAAACGCAGAGCGCAATTCTCCTGTCCATACGTCTGTGGTAAAGTGGTTACATTGGCGTGACCTAACGACAGCTTTAAAGAGAGAACCTTACTGTAGGTGCACAGAGAGTTGACCTGCGATGACGAGTGCTGACTGTGCTTGCCCTCCTTGACCCAAAGTTTAGCGGTTGACTCTTCATAATGACACTTAAGAGGACCGTCAGACTGCAGCTCTCTGACTCGGCCTCCGTTCATATTAGTCAGCAGCAGCGTCTGGTCATCCTCTTTGTCTTCAAGTGAGGATGAAATCTTTTGTTTAAAAAAGACCAAAAGAAAGGACAGCCTGGACACCCCCCGAGCTTGTCCTGTCGGGGGTGTGACGTGGTGTTGGTGAGCTGGGGTTGTTCTACGTTACATTTTATAGACGCTCTTATCCAGAGCGACTTACACAGTTTACATTTCTTTACATACAATCCATTTATACAGCTGGATATTTTACTGAAGCAATTCAGGTTAAGTACCTTTAGCTCAAGGGTACAACAGCAGTGTCCCCACCTGGGAATTGAACCTGCAACCTCTGAGTTACAAGCCCAGCTCCCTAACCATTACACTACACTGCCAGCCCATGTTCTCCATCATGTGAACACACTGTTAGGGGCGGGGGAGAGTGACAGGTCCTGCTGGGACACATGGCTGTGGGGAGACTGAGGGGAAGGGGGGGGCCTGGGGCAAGGAAGCGATTGTGTTTCCATGGTGTTCGCCCCCTAGCGAGGGGAATATAATATAATATAATACACGCCATTTAGCAGACGCTTTTATCCAAAGCGACTTACAGTAGTGAATGCATACATGTTTCAGTATATGTGGTCCCAGTGGGGATTGAACCCACAACCTAAGCGTTTCCAACGCCACGCTCTACCTACTGAGCCACACAGAACCACGCTCTACCTACTGAGCCACACAGAACCACGCTCTACCTACTGAGCCACACAGAACCACGCTCTACCTACTGAGCCACACAGAACCACACTCTACCTACTGAGCCACACAGAACCACACTCTACCTACTGAGCCACACAGAACCATGCTCTACCTACTGAGCCACACAGAACCATGCTCTACCTACTGAGCCACACAGAACCACGTTCTACCTACTGAGACACACAGAACCACACTCTACCTACTGAGCCACACAGAACCACACTCTACCTACTGAGCCACACAGAACCACACTCTACCTACTGAGCCACACAGAACCATGCTCTACCTACTGAGCCACACAGAACCATGCTCTACCTACTGAGCCACACAGAACCACGCTCTACCTACTGAGCCACACAGAACCACGCTCTACCTACTGAGCCACACAGAACCACGCTCTACCTACTGAGCCACACAGAACCACACTCTACCTACTGAGACACACAGAACCACGCTGAACCACTGAACCCTTACTCAACTACGCAACTGGATTAATTATTAAGCTTAATGAACGCAGGTGAGCATGTGCTGGAGGCACTCAGTCTTTCACCACTCACAGTCTCCAGTTGCTCAGACTCCTGATAATGGAGCTGTGTAGTCCAGCTCAGACAGATATACACAGATATACACACACACACAGATATAATATATGCCATTTAATAATATATATACAGTTGTCACACGCCACGTGACAATCCCTGGACGGGAATAGAGCAGTCTGGAAACAGGGAGTGGAGTTTTTCGGTCTACGGACCGGATTTTATTATTTTATACAAAAGTTCTCTGATCCCCGACACGGGCAGAGAACCAGACCGAGAGTAAAACAAATGAACAAATAAACAAGACTAAATATTATATATATACTGTTGTGGAAGGCGTCGGTCTCGGCAGCTGATCAGGGCGATTAGCGGCCACGCCTACTGGCAGAGCAGCCAGCGCACCGACCGGTCTGGTGTTTACTAATCACATCTGTGTGCTTTAAAACTGCTCTGCTCCCTTCAGTAGGGGGCTGGAACAAGGAAGAAAAAGGCGTGGGAGAATGATAACAATGACTGTATCATAAAAATACACCTGTAATGAGCCAACCTGGTCACACTGAAGCCACACAGATGGCTATACAAATGTTACCTGAACAATGGAATAACTATGAGGGATTTCTAAATGCTGCTACACTCAAGTTTAACCAATCAAAGCAACTGTAAAAACGTTTAAAAACCACTATATGTTGGCACTGGAGTTATGGTCCACAGGCTTAGCGAGTGCCGTCTCGGAGGAGACGTTACTTCGCCTTCGCCACTACCGGTCACAGGGCTACGGCAGCAAACTCACATTACAAGGGGGGGGTTGACTTGAAAATAGCGGGTGTAATTGGCTACCGAATTGGGAGAAAATGGGATAGAATCAGAAACTTATTATATATATATTTTTTTAAACTAACAATAAAACACCCACTATAGGTAACTGTCACACATCTCACATCTTGCATCTCTACCTGCGATGATTATTAATTTGTTTTCAGTAACTGAATCCCTCAGTACACATGCCTTTTGGGTTGGTCTGCAAGGCTCCTGAAATTACATTGATTGATAAAAAGAAAAAAAAAGAAATCTGCAGCCGTGTGGACGTTTTTTATTCTTTCGTTTGTGCAGGAATATGAAGTGCACTCAAATCTCCCGGAAAGCCTTCAGTTTGTCAGTTCACCATTGACTTTCAGTGGTTGTTATAGAAATCTTAGCAGAGTTACTGTAGCAACTGTAACCATGGAGGACAGATCTGTGTGGAAAGGTCAATTAGTCAACCGATGGAAAGAAGAAAAATTCTACTTGAAATCAAGGAAAACAAAAAACCTCTTGCCAAGTCTGGCTGAAAAAGCCTCGTCTGGCAACCCCACTCATGCCCAATCTGGCTGATATAAAAGCAGAAATCTGGCAATCCTGCTCAGTGTGAAGGCTGAAGTGACTCCCTCAGACACCAGACATTGTTTGGCGGTTTGTGCAAGAAGCACAGACCTAAACGCCAATTCCCAGGTGAAATGATTTTTCTTTTTCTTAGTGCCCTAGCTAGTCTGCACTACCGTAACAGCATAACTGAAATTAATATAGGACCCTATTTTAAGGGTGCAGATATGTGGTTGCAATGACCCCACACTATTCTGTGTGCAGTACTTGCAGTATTTTTGGCTGTCCCAGATGGCCATGAAAGTCGAATTGCACCATGGCTGCCGTTTGTCATGTTTTTACTGAGCCGCTTGGTTCAGTGGTGTGTATCAGCTCCAACATGGCGCTCAGCAGTGCTTTAATGGTCTGTAATGGGAATCGGCGAGGGAAACACACGTGGCGCGATGCGTGCTGGTAAAGCACAATCGCCGAGGAGGCGCCCACACACCGATAGACAGATAGACGACACAGACCGTCTCAATCGCAAGGCAGCTGCTGCCAAAGCACACAGGCAGCAGGCGACTGCCTTTCATTTGAGACAGCTTATTGTGCTACTCTTCTGCAATTAGTGCCTAAAGCGTTATAGGAAATGGTACACAGAGCTATTATAGAAAGATAAATGGTTTTTGCCACACCTTTTTTTTTTGTTTCCTGTTTATTTGCAAAAATTGCATAACCGTAAACACGCAGTGCACTTGGGACTAGGGCGCCCCGAGCTCATGGGAACGCGTTGAACGTCTGTCGTGTGATCGGTTCATTAATTCCCTATCTTTCAGAGATCAGTCAGTCAGTCACATTACATTACATTACATTACAGGCATTTAGCAGACACTCTTATCCAGAGCGACTTACAATCCATTTATACAGCTGGATATTTTTACTGAAGCAATTCAGGTTATGTACCTTGCTCAAGGGTACAACGGCAGCGTCCCACCTGGGACACCAGTTCCCTAACCATTATACCACACTGCCGCCACTTCAGTCACAGTAATGCACCGTAGCCCAGCAGTCAGGACACAGTGCTTTGGAGAAGGTGTGTGTATTTGTTTGTTTATCGATAAACACAGTGTCGCTGACTCCCAGGGAGTGGTCAAGATCCACAACCAATCACAGATGTCAATCTCAGGTTCAGGTGTGCTCTGTCTACAGTAATACTTAAGGTGGGTGTTCTCTCTCTGTGTGTGTGGAGAGCGCTTGGCCAAAGCACAGACGCCCCTTTGGTAGGTTTGGTTTGTGAGGTCTGGCACGTGCTCGTCTCCGATCCTGAGATCCTTTCCTCCTCCTCCTCCTCCTCCTCCATCGCTCCTCTCCGATCCTGAGATCCTTTCCTCCTCCTCCTCCTCCTCCTCCTCCATCATTGCTTTGTTGGGCAAACATTTCAAATGCTCAAAATGAACATCGGAGGTCTCTCCCTGAAGGGCTTCTAGGCCAGTAGTGTCATGGTTAGGGAACTGGGCAATTTTTTTATTTATGTATTTTTTCTGATTTTTCCCCGCGTTTTTCTCCCAATTTAGTAGTCAATTACACCCTCTATTTTATTTTCAATTCCCCACCCTCACGAGTCCGCCGCCCGTCCTCCGGGAACGAGATTCGTATTCCTGGACCTATTTCCCGCCTTCTTTCAAGACGGAGATCTTCCACGGACTCCATTAACCTTCTCCTCGGCGGACTCGTGCCGGCTCTCCCTCCCCTCCCCGGAGGCGGACAGCCAAATGCCGCCTCCGATCGGGCTGACGACCAGGGCCGGTCTGGTAGAGAACGCGGGTTTCGATCCGCGTCTCTGACGGGCAGCGCACACCGCTCAAAGCGCGGTGCACTAGACCGCTGGGCCATCCGCCAGCCCTAACTGGGCAATTTCAACTGTGTAAGGCGCTCTGGATAAGAGCATCTGCTAAATGCCTCAAATGTAATGTAATGTAATGCTAACTGCGGTGCAGAGGTGTGGCCCCAGGATCCAGATTGAACTCCGCTACACTGCCATTGGTTACAGATTGTGACGTCACCCCTGGATAAGTGTATGATTGGCTCCTTTAGAGACCTGGGTCTTTATCTCAGTGAGCTGATCCTATCGCCTGTTGGGCTGCGGTTCCAAGCCCACTGCTAGTGGTGCAAGCAGTAACGACAGATGATGATAATGATGATGATGATGATGATGATGATGCTGATGCTGGTGAATTTAAACAATGCGCTTCTGCTAAATATCCAGCGACCACGCGAGGACAGTGTGTTGCCGTGACCCGAGCGCTCATTTAAAGGGGATGTGACAAGGTGTCCTGATCGGACTTCAAGGTTCAACCCCGTCGTAACCCCGTCACTGTCGGCCCAATTACTCGGGCCTTGATAACTGGCAGTCGTTTGGGGTTGTCACACCATCCCTCTGTGTTATGGCTGGTGGCTGGTGATTAAGGGTGAGAGGAGGGGAGGGGAGAGTTGGAGTGTGTCCACAGTACAGTATGCTTTCCCTGAAAGAGGCTGGGGGTGGGGGAAGTCATCTGGAATGTCACTCTGACACCGCACAGTCACACACGCACACACACACACACACACACACCTGCTTCACAGTGTGACAAAAGGAGGGCCTCGATGGCTTTAAGGAGCGCTAATTACAGCTAATTACACAGATCACTCACCGGCCTGAATGGCGCTTGGGAATTTCACTGGGTGAAATAAAAGCTCTGTGGGGTTTTAAAAGAACGATTTTATTATTATTATTTTTTGTCTCTGTTATTCGGCACAGACGGAGATCAAATTGAGGTTGATGGAAATCGCGGGGCGTGTCAGAGATGATTGCCCTGTCGCCTCTGTGTTTTGGGAGTCGTGTCTCTCGCTCTCTTGTTTTCCCCCCGTGCCGGCGTAGCGCACCGTATAACGGCGTTCTGTTTGTCTTCGTATTTTTGTGCTTAAATACGCAAATGAATTCTAACGTGGGGAAGATTGTCTGTCAAAGCATGCGGGTATCGCATTAAACTATGCAAAAACGAAGCTTCGGTTAAAACGCAGTTACTTGCGGTTCTCGTATTTGGACCGGAGCCAATTTACTTTTTAATTTTTTTTACGTTTTGCAATGAAAGCGAGGCGACTTTTCCGGGAAATATTGATAATTGTGGTAATTTCTCCACGCGAGTTGGCAGATCTGTAACGGGCATATTCAAATACTATTCGAACGAACACACGTTTAAATTAACAACCATAGTAACCGTATGCACAAGCTAGTCCAGCACTAACGCGATGCAGTGGAACAGCTGAAGTTGCAGCCAGCTGTCACTCTCACCAATTAAATTTGATGGATTATGGTGCCATCATGTTGCCAAAGTGCAAACAATCAGTGGAAATTGCTGCCGTTGCACTGTGGCCGCTTGGCCCTCACCCAGGGACAGACAGAAGACACTGAGGTACCCCCACCCCCAACCCCCCACGGCCAGGAATGACCAGGCATCAATAACCAGGCTTACAATCTGTGTGATTGTCCTCAACTCATCGTGCAAGTGTGCCCCCTCTGGTTGTTTCAGGTGCCTGCAGTCTACCTACATTTTACATTTTACAGTTTTAGGCATTTAGCAGACACTCTTATCCAGAGCGACTTACACAGTTCATATTTCTTTACATACAATCCATTTATACAGCTGGATATTTTACTGAAGCAGTTCAGGTTAAGTACCTTTAGCTCAAGGGTACAACGGCAGTGCCCCACCTGGGAATTGAACCTGCAACCTCTGAGTTACAAGCCCAGCTCCCTAATCATTACACTACACTACCTGCCCCAGTGTGTGTATTTATCATGTGGAGTTCTCTCAGATGAGACGTGTGCTTGTCTGGGTGGGGGATGTTGGGGGATGTTGGAGTGATGGGATGGGCCCACATATACAATTTGGCCATCAAGAAAAATAGGGGGATGGAAAAATGTCTACCAGTGGAAAAATATAAAAATGATGACAAAATACAGACTTGAGGAGGGAGACCGTCACAGGCAGCCCTGCCCGCCCGGAGAGGACAGGCTATGCTCACACTGTCAGATAAACAGAGTTTAGGGTTCACAGGCCCACAAAAATGTATTTCTTCTAAATTGTGATAAAAAATATAAAAATATATATTTTTTTAAATTATTATTTTATTATTTGTTTTGTGAGACCTTCCTCTCACTAATTAGATGGGCCTGTCTTTCTCAACTCTTGCTGATTTTGGAAAAGCTCCAGATCCTTTGAGGAGAGAGGGAGAGGGTGCTAGCTAGAAAGTGTTGCGCTGGCTCAAACACTGTGAACACAGCCAGTGCCAAAGTTTTGAAGCATTACATTTGAACACAGATGATTAAGGACTCTCTCTCTCTCTCTCTTTCTCTTCATCCCTTCTTCTCCCTCCCTCCTCCTCCTCTTCCCCTTTCTCCCTCCCTCCTTCTCCCTCCCTTGCTGAGTCCCAGCCCAGGTTAAGTTCATTTCAGAGAGTGCCCAGAGCATTACAAGATTAGAGAAACCACTTTAATTACTGATCGATCTTGCCATACATTTTCTGGCTTGATCTACAGCACAAGCAATAAAAGAAAGTCTACTTAACAAAATTGAAAACCGCCATCTGAAGACAAAAGTTATTCCCGCCAGAGTGTGCACCAACGGTAATTCAAACAGATGGCTTAAAAAATTAATTACAAAGGCGACAAAAATAGTGGTTTCGAAAGGACCTCTGAAATGTTTGGGATTGTCTGTCCACGTGCAGGGTGCACAACTCCAGACCCCATAAACCCACCCTCCCTCAGCTAGTGCCCGTGACACTGACTGTAATCAAATCAAATCAAATTTATTTGTATAGCCCTTTTCACAAATGCATTGTCACAAAACGCTTAACAGAAGGAGAACCCAGGCCTAGACCCCCCCCCCCCAAAAGCAAGCCTAAGGCGACAGTGGCAGGGAAAAACTCCCTTGATAGAGAGAAACCTTGGGAGGAACCAGACTAAAAGGGGGAGAGCCCATCCTCTTCTGGCCGGCACAGGGTGTGTCCAAAAAAGACCGTATCATGGTCAGTCCAAGGTGACTCAGGGCTGGCTGACTTTGCGCCTCCGAGTTAGGTAGGGCGTGGGGGGGGGTAAACCATCTGTACCATCTTCATTTGGGGGCCTTGGTGTTGTTGAGTGGGCATCACAGCCCCGGTTTGTGAGCTCAGTGTAGAGTGTGTGCGATTCGGTGCCAGTCAGCGGGGAGGGAAGCAGGGCCGTCTATTTTTGGGGGGGGGGGCCCCACCCTTCAGGGGGCCCCGCAGTGAGAGGGAAAAAATGAACGAATGGCTGTTATAAACAATGGTTGATACTCTTTAGTTAAAAAAAATAAAAAAAAAAAATTAAATTAAATTAAAAATGTAAAATAAACAGGTATGGTACGCAGATGCCTGCAATGATGTCTATTGCTGTATTCCTGCACTGATATCGTGCGCTAACTGTGATTGTTCCTACCATGTATTGATGCACATCTTGTTGCTCTGGATAAGTCTATGTAAATGTAAAATGTAATGCTAAGCAGTTGCTAAGTCTATGACATCATTCAAGATTTCTTTATTTGTCGTTGTCTTTGTACACTTGCGTGCATAAAAAAACGAAATATCGTTCCCCTCAGCAGTACTACAGTAAAAGGACAACAATCACAAATAGGCTAAAATATAAAAACATAAAACAGTTTACATAAAAACGACAGCATCGCGTTAACAGCTAGAGCCCCCCGTGTAGGTTCCCGCCCGCCCCCCCCGGGCCCCGCCCCCCCTCCCCGGGCCCCGCCCGCCCCCTCCCGCCTCCCCCCCCCTCCCGGGCCCCGCCCACTCCCTTGAGACGGCCCTGGAGGGATGGATGGCTGGCTGCATTATTTCCGATGCTTACAAGACGAAGGTCAGACAAGCACTCCATTTTTGGGGGGTTTTGGTGGAGAAGAACGGTGAAGTGACAGAAGGCTGGGATACGGAATTCTCTCGCGTTTCGTCATTTTCGCCCCCCCCGCCCCCCCTCGCCTGCGCGTCGCCAACCGCAAACGGCACCCGTGAAAAGCACCGCTACTTAATTACCCGTGCACTCCTGACACTGATTGCGAATCAATGTGTCTTGATTAGACGTTTTAGAGGCAAAGAGCCTCTCCCTGAATACTGAGAGGGGGACTCGCAGGCTCGTTGGGGGGGAGGAGGACGGACGGGGGAGGAGACGGAGGGGGAGGAGACGGAGGGGGCGCTCATGGGGGGAGGCGGAGGGGGCTCATGTCGGGAGACGGAGGGGGCTCATGGGGGCGGAGGGGGCGCTCACGGGGAGGAGATGGAGGGCGGGGGAGTTTGGGGGGCGTGACGGGAGTTTGCGTGACGCGGCGTTCCGAACAGCTGTTGAC
The DNA here is from genome assembly GCA_029706075.1 of Aldrovandia affinis. Lineage (NCBI taxonomy): Eukaryota > Metazoa > Chordata > Actinopteri > Notacanthiformes > Halosauridae > Aldrovandia > Aldrovandia affinis. The sequence goes on along the minus strand of JAINUG010000137.1, from coordinate 578,018 downwards.
GCTGAAGCTGCGTTTAAACAGCTTCTGTAACACAGCACAGCTTTGTGATCTGAAATATGATAAATGTATAATAATAATATACGCCATTTATCAGACGCTTTTATCCAAAGCGACTTACAGTAGTGCATGCATAAATTTTTCAGTATATGTGGTCCCAGTTGGAATCGAACCCACAACCTAAGTGTTGCCAATGCCGTGCTCTACCTACTCAACTCTACCATACAGAACCACGCTCTACCTACTGAGACACACAGAACCACGCTCTACCTACTGAGCCACACAGAACCACGCTCTACCTACTGAGCCACACAGAACCACACTCTACCACAGCCACACAGAACCACGCTCTACCTACTGAGCCACACAGAACCACGCTGACTGAGCCACACAGAACCACGCTCTACCTACTGAGACACACAGAACCACACTCTACCTACTGAGACACACAGAACCACGCTCTACCTACTGAGAGACACACAGAACCACGCTCTACCTACTGAGCCACACAGAACCACGCTCTACCTACTGAGACACACAGACACACTCTACCTACTGAGACACACAGAACCACACTCTACGTGCTGAGACACACAGAACCACGCTCTACCTACTGAGCCACACAGAACCACGCTCTACCTACTGAGACACACAGAACCACACTCTACCTACTGAGACACACAGAACCACACTCTAGAAGACACACAGAACCACGCTCTACCTACTGAGCCACACAGAACCATAACAGTAAATAAATAAGTAAATGAATACATAGATGGAGGCATTATTCTGGTGTGGTGGGGGGGTCTCCTCCGGCCTGCCGCGGTTGCCATGGAGACGAAGGCGCTTGGCATCGGGGGTGCTGTTCTCTGGGTCAGTGTGCAGGATTGTGCCTCCGGGGCCGGTGGCTCTGTGTTTGGTGCTGGTGGTCATCTGTCCTGTTTTACCAGCCCTGCGGTGCCCTAACCTGCTTCTGTGTGAAGAACACACTCACACTGTACATACACTTTACATTATAGGGCTTGTGGTCATGCGTTATTTGTTTAATTTACATTTACATTTACATTTTAGGCATTCAGCAGACGCTCTTATCCAGAGCGACTTACACAGTTTACATTTCTTTACATACAATCCATTTATACAGCTGGATATTTTACTGAAGCAATTCAGGTTAAGTACCTTTAGCTCAAAGGTACAACAGCAGTGCCCCCACCTGGGAACTGAACCAGCAACCTCTGAGTTACAAGCTCAGTTCCCCTAACCATTACACTACACTGCCGGCCCGTTTTTGAAAATGTATAACCTTTATTTTGCTAGGATGCCACATTGGGATTGAATAACTCTTTGCCAGTGAGTCCAAGCCAATACAATACATCCCAGAACCTCTGCATGAGTGGTACTTAAGAGTGCATAATGAATGGCTTTCATAGGACTGTGTGGCAGCTGCACGGTTTGGTGTTGAACCCGAGCCGACCATGACCAGCAGCCCCACAGGCAGGGTGATGCATGATTGGGTGGAGCGTCACCCAGGGAGGAAGACACTCAGTTGGCAAGGTAGTCTTTGTCTCACCATCACGCGAGAGTGGCATTGACAACGCTTAGTGGGTTCGTTGTGGGTTCAATTCCCATTGGGACCACATATACAGGCAGTCCCCGGGTTACGAACGTCCGGCTTACAGACAACTCGTACTTATGAACGGACTGCCATAAGGCCTATTGGAGAGAGGTGAAACGCCATCAGCCATTGGGAAAGCATTAGGCTACAGCTGGTCAACGATCGGTTTTTAAAAAACAATTTTAAAAGACAAAGGAGAATAATGGAGCATGTGAAAGGCCATGCCCCGATGAATGCCACGATTATTACCAAGCCACGCAGTGGTTTAATTATTGAGATGGAAAGGCTGTTGATAATTTGGATAGAAGACCAAAATCTGCGTAATATGCCTATTAGCATTATCTTTCGTGCAAGAAAAGGCTTGAAGCCTTTCTTTAATGTTTTTTTTTTACAGTACAGTACTGTATGTACATAGTTACTTTTATTATTACTGTATTATTATTATTAATATTACAGCATTATTGTTATTATTACAGTATTATGTACTGAATGTTATGTTTAAGATGTTTTATTGTATTTGGAGGTTTTTCTTAAGTGTTTTATATGCACAGAAATGTAAAATAAATACTATACTAAGACAATAGAACTGTACGCACCTGTTCCAACTTACATACAAATTAGACTTAAAGACTGCCTGTACTGAAAATGTTTGCATTCACTACTGTAAGTCGCTTTGGATAAAATTGTCTGCTAAACAGCACATATTATATAATATTATCAATCGGTCATCTGCGGTCTACCTGCGCCAGTCTTGCAGCAAAGTCATAGAGATGCATCGGTGTCGTCAGTAGTGAGCGGTGCTGCATCGCTTGCTGCTCCAGCCAGAAGGCGCAGTCAGAGCAGGCTGGGTAGGAAGAGGCCCTTCCCCGTGTGAGCTCAAACAGAGACGCGCTTGTCTGAGCCCGGGCGTTCCAGCTCACCCCAACTCACCCCAGACCTACCAGCCAATCAGGGCGCATTGGGCAACTCGCCACCCCCCCGGATGGCCTGGGACTTGTTTACCTGTTGGGTTTAACACACCGGCGACTCCTGAACCACACTGAGGGGGCCTGGCCCCTCCCCAGTCCTCTCTCCGGCCAATCGGGAAGCCTCCTCACGCCCTCTTGGGGGCGGGCTGAAGCAGAGACTGTTTGGTCGAGGCGTTCGTGTATTCAGGTTTATTTAAGAGCCAATCGGGAAGCCTCCTCACGCCCTCTTGGGGGCGGGCTGAAGCAGAGACTGTTTGGTCGAGGCGTTCGTGTATTCAGGTTTATTTAAGAGCTTCTGGAAGAGGCCACAGCTCCAGTGAGGAGGGGCTCCCCATGTGCTGTCACATCACTGTCACTGTGAGGGAAAGTTCTGGGCCGTGTTTGCGAGGGGGGCGTTGGCTGATAAATGAAACTGCCAAGAAATCAGGTGATGTGGTTTGATGCCGCTCTTCATCAGCGGAATTGTTTCCGTTCGTAGCGGAGGCAGCGCTGGGACGCTCTGACGCTGTGCTGCAGGAATGTGAATGAGCGGTGTGTGTGTGTGTGTGTGTGTGTGTGTGTGTGAGTGTGTGTGTGTGTGTGAGTGTGTGTGTGTGTGTGTGTGTGTGTGTGTGTGTGTGTGTGTGTGTATAGGGTGTGTGTGTGTGTGTGTGTGTGTGTGTGTGTGTGTGTGTGTGTGTGTGTGTGTGTGTGTGTGTGTGTGTGTGTGTGTGGGTGTGTGTGTGTGTGTGTGTGTGTGTGTGTGTGTGTAGGTGTGTGTGTGTGTGTGTGTGTGTGTGTGTGTGTGTGTGTGTGTGTGTGTGTATAGGGTGTGTGTGTGTGTGTGTCTCTCAAACTCTCCCTGCTGCGGCCCCTTCAGGAGGGTGGGGTTTCAGTGTGAAATAACAGAGAGCTCACTCACCCCTTCTCTGACACATCACACACACACACGCATGCGCACACACCCTATACACACAGTCACACACACACACACACACCCTATACACACACCCTATACACACAGTCAAACACACACACCCTATACACACACCTTATACACACACACACACACACACACACCCTATACACACACACACACACCCTATACACACAGTCACACACAAACACACACACAGACACACACACACTCACTCCTCCCAACACACACACACACACACCCACACACACAAATTCCTCAAAAGTTGCAGCAACAGTTGTCTCCCCCTCGCCAGTTATGTATTTATTGATTTATTTTTAAGATTTTGTTCATAATTTTTTTCTCCCATTTTCTCCCAATTTAGTAGCCAATTACACCCTCTCTTTTTTCATGTGAATCCCCCCTGGTATTGTGAGTTCGCTGCCGTAGCCCTGAGACCGGCAGTGACAAAGGCGAAGGATCCAGCCGTCAACTGTAGCTCCGTAAATAGCCGCTTTTGGAGAAATGTCTGTTCTCTGGTCGATTTCAATTTTCAAGCACTTTGTCTTTAGTGATTCATCTGATCATCCTGCTGAAATATGTGCTCATTACTAGAATCTTAAAATAACGGTTTGATTTAAAATTCACTCTTATTTGCTTTAGCTGCTTAGCTGGGGGAAAAGCACACAGTGCTCAACATTCAGTATGCAAAAAAAGATTAAAGGCTTGACTGTTCTTCTGAGTTATGAGCACCTGTAACAGCTGCCCATACTCTGAGCGTATCAAATCATCAAAACTCTTCACAGTGTTTAGAAGCCTGCTGTAATTTGGGAATCATTTCTGTGCTTCCTATGTGGGATGATTATTCATCGCCTTGTTAAGGAATTTAATGCCTCTAAATACTCTGCCCTGATTGGCTGAGCCTGCTGTTGGGTGTGTTTCCAATGCAATGGAAACACGACCATGAACCCTGCTGTCTTTTCGGTAGATGGTTCATCCTCCATCCTCCATCCTCCCCCATCTTAAGAGAGAGGGGACAAGCTTTGAGTGTGGTTCTGTGTGGCTCAGTAGGTAGAGCGTGGTTCTGTGTGGCTCAGTAGGTAGAGCGTGGTTCTGTGTGTCTCAGTAGGTAGAGCGTAGTTCTGTGTGGCTCAGTAGGTAGAGCGTGGTTCTGTGTGTCTCAGTAGGTAGAGCGTGGTTCTGTGTGTCTCAGTAGGTAGAGCGTGGTTCTGTGTGTCTCAGTAGGTAGAGCGTGGTTCTGTGTGGCTCAGTAGGTAGAGCGTGCTTCTGTGTGGCTCAGTAGGTAGAGCGTGGTTCTGTGTGGCTCAGTAGGTAGAGCGTGGTTCTGTGTGGCTCAGTAGGTAGAGCGTGGTTCTGTGTGTCTCAGTAGGTAGAGCGTGGTTCTGTGTGGCTCAGTAGGTAGAGCGTGGTTCTGTGTGGCTCAGTAGGTAGAGCGTGGTTCTGTGTGGCTCAGTAGGTAGAGTGTGGTTCTGTGTGGCTCAGTAGGTAGAGCGTGGTTCTGTGTGGCTCAGTAGGTAGAGCGTGGTTCTGTGTGGCTCAGTATGTAGAGCACGGCGTTTGCAACGCTTAGGTTGTGGGTTCAATTCCCACTGGGGCCACATATACTGAAAGAATTTAAGCATGCACTACTGTAAGTCGCTTTGGATAAAAGCGTCTGCTGAATGGCATATATTATTATTATATATTATATTATGATTGATCAGTGAACCAGGCTGTTGGCCCACATGAGTCCCTGTGCGTGTCACTGGTCACAGTGGTTTTGTCTGGGAGTGTCCCTGTGTCTGTGGAACACTCAGGCCCCGAGCGTTCCATGTGTGATTGTGGCGCGCGCGCGGCGTTTCCACGGATTCTGCGCCGCTCCAGACACTCATTTGTCATTTGTCCGAACATGCGTGCGTCGACATTGACGTGACGGGTATATAAATGTTCGTGTCCGCCGTCTGCATATTGAGCGAAGCTGTGAGCGCCGTCCTGTGATTCGCTGCGGCGGTCTCCGTTGATTGATTTCCATCTGGTCAGACCCTGGGAGACGGTATTATTTCAGAATTATGCATTCGGGGGAAAATGGGTGGAATTTCCTGAGTGGTGCTGTCACTCAACACAAATAACGTTCTTTAGTGTTGCCCATCACAATCTCCGTGTGGAAGTGGTCTGTGTCAAAACTGGGATTGGACTGAAATGACTTCATCTTGGCTGTGAAATCAATGTATTATAGAGGAGGGGAAGGGGGTGGGGAATTAAAGTGGTTTCATTAGTAATTAGAGTAATTTTCCCCTCAATAAAAAAAAAAGTGTTTAAAAGCTTAATCAAGGCTGAATCCACTAAACCAGAAATGGTGGATCTTCACTCAATGAAAATGGACGAGAAACGACACGGAAGAGATTGAGTCAGAGTTTTATGTCCAGGGAGGCAATTTGGGGAAATTGATGTTATTTTTAAAAATCCGTAGCCTCGGGAAAGCCACTCATTCCCGTTTTGGCAACTTCCCCACCCCCCTCGGAGGGATGCGGAGCGACTGGCTCTGAAGTAGACCCCCACATTCATTGCATCACTTCCAATTATAATAATAATTATGATACTTTATTTATACAGAACCTTCTTTCATGCAAATTTCGCAATCAGAGTGCTTACAGTGAAAATAAAATAAAATGTAATTACATTTTACATCTACATTTTAGCAGACACTCTTATCCAGAGCGACTTACACAGTTTACATTTCATTACATACAATCCATTCATACAGCTGGATATCTTACTGAAGCAATTCAGGTTAAGTACCTTTAGCTCAAGGGTACAATGGCAGTGCTCCACCTGGGAATGGAACCAGCAACCTCTGAGTTACAAGCCCAGCTCCCTAACCGTTACGCTACAGTGCTGGCCGTGGTAAATAATCAAATAGGAAAACACAATGAAAAACGTGTACTCGCTAGCCCACAGCGGGACACACTACAGGGCTAGTAACAAAGAAGGTAAAAAGCCCCCCTGCCTTAAATGGCTATTTTTGTTTGTGTTTGTAATTGGAGCTTGAAGTAAATGTCATCATTTTTTAAAATGTGGCGTAGTTTAGTAAGAATTTGATCATGAAGTTATGACCCCAGTTATGTTTTCTGCCAGCCCTACGGAACCAAGAACACACATCCAGTCTGGGGATCTCTCAGTGGTACTTTACATTACATTACATTACATTACAGGCATTTGGCAGACGCTCTTATCCAGAGCGACGTACAACAAAACTTCCAGCGATATACCGGTCACTCTTTCATCGATACCCACCAGTCCCCAGATCCCAGTATAGGAACCCCTCACTCCTCACACCATGTTGCACCTATGCTCGTCATGGTGGCAGTACCCTCACTAAGGGCACTGAACTGTACCTTTGGTCAGAAGAACAGAGTACCATTTTGAGAAAAACAGTGTTGCTTGCAGTACAAGCCTCATTTTCATTCCAATATGGCTGCCAGTGTGAATAAGGATTCATTACCCTGCCTTTATACATCTCTGTATACTCAGGGGCACATAAGTGGTACGCCAGTACGCATTCCGCGTCCTCAAACGTTAATCGCGTACAAAGCAAGACGACAAACTTGAAACTTTGACTGATCAAAGAACTTTAAGTTTGATCAGTCCATCGCTGGTAAGTTAACTAGCTAACTAGCTTACTAAGTGAATTACCTTACCAGTGATGGACTGATCAAACTTAAAGTCGCGTATGTTTCAAAAGTTTGTCGTCTTGCTTTGTACACGATTAACGTTTGAGGACTTTTGAAACATACACACTGCGTTCTAGCGTACCACTTATGTGCAGCCCTGTGTATATTATTTGTTCAATTTGTACCTTTTTTCACTGGGAAAGGGTACAAAACCGTATCATCTCATGTGCACCTTTTCAAGGTGCAGTGAACACATTTGTGCGTTCAGGAACAGAAGTGGACCCTAATTGTACCTTTGTTTTTGAGAGCTCTGGGTTAAGACTGCAAGTCAATGGGAGTGATGGGAGGTCACTGGCTCATCTTTGTCCACAACCTCTTCAGCTCTCAGGGTCTGCACCCCATCCGTTACCCACGGCAGCGCCACAACGTGCGAGAACCAGCGTTTTAATTCATCGCCACCGGTGTGAAGGTTAAAGGTCACGGGTTTACGATGAACGGTGAAGGTGGACGATCGGGTGTTACAGCTGTGTAAAACGTGCGTTATTTACAGGCGTGTCACTGCGGTGATGTGTCAGAGAGAAAAGGGGGTAGGGAGGGGGGGGACCCAGCGGGGAGCTTTGTCCAATTACACCTGGCGCTGCAGCGTTTAATCAAAAGGTTAATGTTTCCCAGTCTGTCGCTCTCTCCTGATGGTCCCAGGAGGACACTCCCTGCTTCGCCACGCTCTTCCTGTTTCCCTCTCGCCTCCCTTGTACATCGAAGAATGGGTTGGGGGGGTGACCCAGCGCGCTGATTGCGTCTGGCGGCTTGGTGTGCGCACGGCGACGCTCTTAACAGCCGTTGAGATATGACGGTGATGATCGCTGCCTCTTCTGCTCCGCAGGGGGATTCCGGGGAAAAGGTGCGGCACAATCATCGTGAAGGCTGAGGAAGTGAACAACTGCAGGGTGAGTGTTGAGCACAACGGTGTCCTTTCGCTTACTCGGGCACAGTTTTCACAGTGTACATGGCAGAGTTTTCACAGTATGGGTGGGGTGTGCAGCATACATGTTGAGCACACTCCTCTGTACCTCCTCTAGACAAACCAGGTGTTTCACAGTGTTCCAACTTGGGACTGGAACCCACAACCTAGTGCACCCAAGGCACAAACCCCCCCAAATCAGCATTACCCTTTAAGGGATGCAGATACGGCCTGTCACCACCAGGGGAGCTGTCCCCTCCTGTAATTCAGCAAACAAACACTTCAACCTGAGTTAAGGCCTCTACGTGCTTGAGCGACAACAACACGACAGCAACACAACCAGGGCTCTGCAACATGAACGCAGCCTTTGCGACCTACGCAGAGGGGGTTTCAGAGGGTGTCGCGTGCCTAGCACAAAAATCTAACTCGCGACCGCAGCGCAACCGTTCACGTAGATGTTGGGCATCATCATAATCTTAGTTCATCGAGCTAGTAGCTAACGATATAGATAGCTAGCATAATTTGTTCGACACGGTATAAAATTAACCAGCTTCAGGAAAGATTAGCTGAAGGAGTTTGAAGGTACAGGAGTTTCCCTGCTTTCATGAACACTTTACAGAGCTTGTTCAATACATTGACACCTACTAGTGTACAGAAGTGTAAGGACACCATGTCGCATAGGTTGCGCAGAAGTATACATTTCTGAGTGCTTGCGTCATCGTTGCATTGCGCGAACCGCGAAGAAGTCGCACAAGTTGCGCAGAAGCATGTAAAGGCCTTTAGAGTGAGAGGGCCGGATTACCCACGATGCACTGCACAGCATGGTGGCTGGTGTTCTCGCAGGTCTCCCATGTGTGCAAGGCCCTATGCCACTGCACCACACATCCACGGGCAACATTCATTGATGTTCCTTATCAGCTGTGTAAACATGTGTTGGGTTTATAACGCATTAAGACACTATTACTGCCTAATGGGTTTTGGGCCCTGCACTTTATCATGGGATGGGACCAACACGTTTGTGCATGCCCTCACATCTGCTGACTCCAACCCAACACACAAGGTGTCAGTGGGACAGGGCTGGGAAATTACCCAGAATCCGCCCTGAGCCAAGAGAGTCCAGCTGGGAGCCCCCACCTCATACACACAAGCATTATCTTCCTCTCGATCTGTCACACACACACACACACACACACACAAATACACAAACACACATAGGTGCATGCCCATACTGTACATTCTCATTCACGCATACACATACACACACAAATACACCGACAAACATATTCTCACGCACACATGCCCTTTCTCTCTTTGTCTCTCTCAGACAGACACACACACACACACACACACACACACTGATCTTGACAGCCGGTCTCCACATGGTCTTTGAAAGATAATTGTGGGATCTGTGACTGAAGGCTGGTGTCCTCAGAGGCCAGGCCCTTTGGCCCGGCTGCAGTTAGCACACCCGTTAAAGAGAGACAGCGGGTGCTGATGGAGTGCACAGTGCACTCTGAGCCTGCTCATTACACCGCCACCTGGGGCCTCCATATCGGGCTCGGATTACACCGGGCTTCAGCTTCAGCTTCAGCGGTCTGAAAAATATCTGTGCTTGGCTGCCAGAGCCCGTGAGCGGAAAGATAAATGAAACTCTACACCAGTGGTTCTTAATCCTCTCCTCGGGGAACCCCAGCCAGTCCATGTATTTGTTCTGTTCCACCAACAGCACACCTGATTCAACTAATTTCTACTTAACGAGCGTTGATTAGTTGAATCAGGTGTGCTGGTGGTGGAATTTAACAAATACATGGTTCTCTGTGGCTCAGTTGGTAGAGCACGGCGTTAGCAACGCTTAGGTTGTGGGTTCAATCCCCACTGGGGCCACATATACTGAAAAATGTATGCATTCACTACTGTAAGTCGCTTTGGATAAAAGCGTCTGCTAAATGGCATATATTATATTATATATTACATGGACTGGCTGGGGTTCCCCGAGGAGAGGATTGAGAACCACTGCTCTACACTAACTCTACTCTACACATTACACTAACACTAATTGGCGCGAGTTTGCCAAGTGGCTCTGGCCACGTGGCGCGGCCACCACGCCAGACAGTGGCCTCCCTGTTCCTCCCGGACTCTGCCTCTCTCCTGAAACCTGTGACGTCTCTCTTCCAGGAGTTGGTGATGATGCAGTTTTGCGGGAACAAACTGGACAAGAAGGACTTCTTCGGGAAATCCGACCCTTTCATGGTCTTCTACCGCAGCAACGAGGACGGAACGTGAGTACCCGTGGCCCCCTCGGGAAATATGGCTTATCGTTGACTTCCTGCGGTCAGATAAAAGGGCTTCTTGGGCACCACCTTCCTCTCAGCGCTGGGTGAATCCCAGCAGGGCTTTCCCTTTGGACTGGAGACCAGCGGATCCATATTCCGGGCAGGGCTTCCTGTGCCTCCAGTCCCGCGCCAGTCGACTCCTGCTCTCACATTTCTGAAGGACAACAGGCAGATCGATTGCTCTTCTGCTCACAGACCCGATTACGTCATGGATTTGTTGCCTGAACACTTTTTCTTCTTTCTGAGAGTAGAAGCTGGTTTATTCATCTCCATGAAGTAATTACATTTACATTTTTGGCATTTAGCAGACGCTTTTACCCAGAGTGACTTGCACAGTTTTACATTTCTTTACATACAATCCATTTATACAGCTGGATATTTTTACTGAAGCAATTCAGGTTAAGTACCATTAGCTCAAGGGTACAACGGCAGTGCCCCACCTGGGAATCGAACCAGCGACCTGAGTCACAAGCCCAGTTCCCCTAACCACTACACTACACTGCCAGTGTAGTGGTCGTAATGGTCATTATTCTGGTCGTTGTGGTCAGCTTTTGCGTTAATTATTTGACCGAATGTACAATAGACATCACGAAAGACATCGTGGCCATGGAATGTTTGGCGATCAACATTCCGCAAAACTTAGAGAGAAAGGTCTGACTTTTATATTGTACCTTTTTGTGTTAGAACTCATTAAACATGCCTCCCGAGTGGTCCAGCGGTTACAGTGGTTTCACGGAGACGTCCGTCTGGCCACGGCTCTGGCCGGGAGTGCCACCAGGGGGCGATTCTGTCCGCCCCGGAGGGGGAGGGGAGCCGACGTCTGCTCTGGCCCCTGGGTAGTGCCACTGGGGGCGCCGTCTCGTAGGGCTGTCCTGCCCAGGACTATGGGCGAACTCACATTACTAGGGGGATTGCCGTAAAAATAGCAGTTCTAATTGGCTACCAAATTGGGAGAAAAATGGGATAAAATCAGTGGTTCTGGGGTGCCTCCCGCGTTGCAGTGGTTTCAACATCAGCAAGACGAGTGTTGTCTCGGAGGAGGCAGGCTGGGAGTGCCACCATTGTCACTGGCTGTCCGCCCCAGGGAGAGCTAGTTCGCCAACAAACTACAAGGGAGGCTGTCTCAGATTGATCTTACAGGACTGGGAGTGAACTGGAGGGAGGGGAAACTGGGAGAAAATTGGCTACCAAATTGGGAGAAAAACAGGGTAAAATAATTTATTTTTTTTAACTCATCAAACATTTATTTTAGCCTGCCAATATGCATTGGCCCCGAGTTGGATTTAGACACTTAAGAGTCAAAGATCCAGGGTTTTACATTTCCAATAAACTAGAGGAACGATCCTCTCCTGGAAGAGATGGTGGGGTTTGCCGCGGTGTGTAATATCAGCCCAGCTCATTATCAGCCCCCTCTCATACCGGCTGACACTGGCTCAGAGAGGGAGACCGGGGAGATAATACGGGTTTTAGTGTTTCCTGAAGTGCTCCTCCAAGGTGCTGTGATTGGGCGATGCCTCGCACGTAGCTGGAGGAATAAAAAGGTCCCTGTAGAACTTTGAAATGTTGTAGTTTATTTCCTGTTCCTGCTGGCGGCGAGTTCTGTTTGTGAGGCGGTCGGGGGGGGGGGCGTCTCCTTCATAGATACGGTGTTTATTACAGTACAGATGAAGAGTGATGCCACAGCACGGTGTAACACAGAAGGACACTGACCGTCCCCTGAAGGTCCCCTTAGTCCCCTGTGATACCCACTGTCTCCTATCTCTAGTCATTAGTCTTGTATGAAAGTGTATTGCATAAGTTTCACAAGTTAGTCATCGCTAGTTCTTGATTTTGCACTTAATGGCTAATTAGCTTATTACAAGCTTGCATGTCTTCTTCATATAGTGGTTCTGTGTGGCTCAGTTGGTAGAGCATGGCGTTGGCAACGCTTAGGTTGTGGGTTCAATCCCCACTGAGGCCATATATACTGAAAAATGTATGCATTCACTACTGTGGATAAAAGCGTCTGCTAAATGGCATATATTATATAAGTTTTTTCTTTTTTTTTCTTTTTTTGTTTATTGTGACAGGTTCACAATTTGCCACAAGACCGAGGTGGTGAAGAACACACTGAACCCCGTGTGGCAGGCCTTCAAGATCCCAGTGAGGGCGCTCTGTAACGGAGACTACGACAGGTGCCTGTGGAATGGTGACTGAGACTGACAACTGGGGAGAGGGGGTGTGGCCTGTGGAATGGTGACACAGCTGGGGAGAGCTAGGGACTGACAGCGGGAGGGGGGTGTGGCCTGTGGAATGGTGACTGACAGCTAAGGGAGAAGGGGTGTGGCCTGTGTAATGGTGACACAGCTAGGGGAGAGGGGGTGTGGCCTGTGGAATGGTGATTGACAGCTGGGGAGAGGGGGTGTGGCCTGTGTCATGGTGACTGACAGCTAGGGGAGAGGGGGTGTGGCCTGTGTAATGGTGACACAGCTAGGGGAGAGGGGGTGTGGCCTGTGGAATGGTGACACAGCTAGGGGAGAGGGGGTGTGGCCTGTGGAATGGTGACACAGCTAGGGGAGAGGGGGTGTGGCCTATGTAATGGTGACTGGCAGCCGGGGAGAGGGGGCAGGGCCTGTGTAATGGTGACAGGGGAAGGGAGAGAGGTGATGTGATGGAGAAGAGGAGGAAGAGCAGGAGAGAGGGACCTGCCAGAGGAGGAGAGAGAGGCTTTATCATCAGGTGGTGGGCGGGGCCGGCAGGTTTGAGGAGAACTGGGCAGGCAAGAGAGGCCGTCTTATCAGTAGGTTGAAGGCTTTGACAGTTTGGAGGAATGCTGTTGACAGGCCGTGTGTGACGGGCGAGGAGATTCAGTCAGCAGAAGGGAACGCACATGAGTGGCACTGGGAGAGGGGGTTTCATTTGACAGTCAAATAAGGGGTTTGACAAAGAGGGCCTTCTGCCCTGACTGCCTTTGTGCTCTTGTTGCCTTTCAAGTTTCCCCTTCACCTTCATGACCGAAGTCATATCGGGGGATATTGGACTGCTGTAGTGCGGGGGGGGGGGGGTTATGAAGCTCCTGGCCTGGAGGTGATGGACAGGTGTCGTGGGTCCACAGGCTGGGCAGGAAGAGAACGCAATTATATTTACGGAGGAGCAGGGAGTGTGCCCGGAGCGACGTGGGTTTCCCTGTCACTGGCGGCGCGGGGACTGTGAGAGTCTCCCTCAGAAAGGGAGGCAGGCGTGTTCGCCAGCGATAAGGGACAAGGCCCTAATTAGCCGGTTTCTGCTCGTCACAGGGCACTGATTGGCAGCTGGATACGCTCTCAATAGCGGTGAGAGCTTTATCTGTGATGGGGGCGGGGAGGGCGGGGGGGGTCTGCAGGCTGTCATCGATTGCTGTGGAGCCTGGGGAGGGAGATAAGGTTTTGGGTTATTCATGTGGGCGGGGAGAAAAAGAGATATGGGGACTCTTCACACAATGGGACATGCTCCTCTCTTTGGGGGGGCTGCCGTACCCCTGCCCCCCCCCCAACACCTCCCCCCCCCCGCCCCTCCCCAAGGAGTTGCTCTCCTGTGGCAGGCCTGATTTTAGACTGCAGCGAAGAAAACCCACTGCAATTATGGCTTTATGCCGTCCCCCCCCGTCCCCCCCCCCCCTTCAAAATCACATTCCCATTATGCCCTGTCATTTCAAACGGGTCAAATTGATTTCGATGGGATGCTGGGGATCCGTTAATGACATCACAGCGTGGGCTGCCTTTTCCCCCCGCGGCGCATTTCAGTAACGTCCAGCCCCGCTCGGCCTCCCCGACTTGTCAGCCGTCTTATGAAAGGATGTTCGTTCCCCACGGATTTAACTTCAATCCATCGCTGCTCTCCCGTTGTCATGGTGCAGTATTACAGTCTGTTGAGATTGAACAAATCCGAAAAACCAAATGACAGACACCACACGACTCACCCGATCAAATGCCAAGTGCTTCCGTCAGGGGCATGCAGGACTGGACGTGTGGTTCTGTGTGGCTCAGTAGGTAGAGCGTGGTTCTGTGCTGCTCAGTAGGTAGAGCGTGGTTCTGTGCGTCTCAGTAGGTAGAGCGTGGTTCTGTGCGGCTCAGTAGGTAGAGCGTGGTTCTGTGCGTCTCAGTAGGTAGAGCGTGGTTCTGTGCGGCTCAGTAGGTAGAGCGTGGTTCTGTGTTCTGGTGTGGCTGTGTGGCTCAGTAGGTAGAGCGTGGTTCTGTGTGGCTCAGTAGGTAGAGCGTGGTTCTGTGTGGCTCAGTTGGTAGAGCGTAGTTCTGTGCGGCTCAGTAGGTAGAGTGTGGCGCTGACAATTCTTGGGTTGTGGGTTTGATTCCCACTGGGACCACATATACTGAAACATTTATGTATTCACTACTGTAAGTCACTGTGGATAAAAGCCTCTGCTAAATGGCATATATTATATATTATTATATTATGGACGTGTTTGCCACCCCATTGAAAGGCAGAGAATGTGAGAATGCACCTCTCTGTGAGACCGCGTTGCGTGCCCCGCCCCCCCCCTTCCCTTCGGGCGATATAAGTAAGATGTTCTTCCCCCTCGCCAGATGTCTGCTGTCGAAGTTTGCAGAAGGCGACTTGGCGGAGATGGACTCCCACACCTCGTAATCTAATGTCAGGACCTTCCATTTGATTCAAACATCCAACCTCCTAAGGGCTGGCGGTCTAATGCACCACACTTTGGCTGGTCCGGTGTGGTGTGCGCTGCCTGTTCTAAAACCCGCGTCTCTGCCAGACCGGCCCTGGTCATCAGCCCCGATCAGGGGCGGGGGCATTTGGCTGTCCACCTCCGGGGAAGGGGGGAGGGTGAGCCGGCACGAGTCCGTCGAGGAGCAGGAAAAAGGCGTCCCTGGTAGAGTTCCGTCTCTGAAGAGCCGGATCTATCGGCCCGGAAAGAGTGTCTCGACCTGGCCTCCTGCGTGGTCCAGTGGTTACAACATTTGACACTGGCCACGGAGACCGGGGTTCGATTCCCCGTCCCGCCAGAGTCTGCTCTGGCCGGGAGTGCCACCAGGGGGTGGCGATTGGCTGTCCGCCCCAGAGAGGGGGGAGAGAAGCCGACATGACCTTCGCTGCGCATAAGCGTGGCCCTGTAGTACCGGGTTACGGTCGACGGCTTGGTGAGTGCCGTCTCGGAGGAGACGTTACTTCGCCTTCGTCACTACCGGTCGCAGGACTATGGCAGCGAACTCACATTACTAGGGGGGATTGACATAAAAATAGCGGGTCTAATTGGCTACTAAATTAGGAGAAAATGGGATAAAATCTGAAACAAAATAAAATAAATAAAATAAAAAATAGTGTCTCGACCCGGAGGACGGGCGGCGGACTCGTGGGGGAGGGTGAATTGAGATAAATAGAGGATATAATTGGCAACCAAATTGGGAGAAAAACTGGAAAGTTAGAAGTAAATAATAAAAATAGTTTTTTAAAAACATCCAGCCTCCTGCCAGGACGCTCCTCCATCCTGGCTCTTCCAACGTGGTGCAAAGTGGATAAAAACCCGCTGCTGGGGCACTGACTGACGGAGAGTCTGGCCGTAGTCCTCCTCTCGATGGGGAATGGCACACCGGGCGGATGTGATGCTGTTCTGAAATGTAATGTAAATGTTCTCATCGAGCTTGGAGAGCTCTCAAAGGGAGTGTTTTGGGGGGGGGGGTTAGGGGTGACCCCTGAGAGGAGACTGCCACTCGTCAGGGCTTAAGAGAGGCTTCATTTGGAGTCTTTCTCTGCCTCTCTCTCTCTCTGCCTCTGTCTCTCGCCCTCTCTCTGTCTCTCTCTCTCTCTCTCTCTCCCTCTCTGTCTCTGTCTCTCTCGCTCTCTCTCCCTCTCTGTTTCTCTCTCTCTGTCTCTCTCTCTCTCTCTCTCTGTCTCTCTCTCTCTCTCTCTCTCTGTCTCTCTCTCTGTCTCTCTCTCTCTCCTCTCCCTCTCTCTCTCTCTCTCTCTCTCTCTCTCTCTCTCTCTCTCCTCCCTCCTCTCTCTCTCTCTCTCTCTCTCTCTCACCGAGGTAGACAATGCGCCCATAGTAGTGCCTTGTTGGGTCAGATATGGTTGGAAGTGTCAGCACACAGCCCTGCATTAGAGTCATGGACCTGACTGCTCCTTGCCGTGGCTCCTCTGACACGCATCAGGGCGACAGTGTGGCAGGGTCACTGAGCATCTGCGTTTTCATTGAGGAACTCGAGTTCAGTTTCCCCGCGATGCCTTTGCGAGGGTTTGGTGTGATGAGATTCAGTAACTTCTTTAGCCAAAAGGGAAATCTGTGTGATATAAATACCTGAAGTAGTGCAGCGTTCCTCCAAGCCTTTCTTGTCAGCTATAAAGGAGTCGTGAATAAGTATGCACGATGGCAAACGAATGTTCTGTTATTTTATTTCACCATACATAGAAAGTCACAGCTGCTCTAAACTTTCGATTTTAGACCGCATGGTGGCTTGTGTCTCGTGAATGAAGGCACATTTCCCATTCTCTTCCCCACTGTCAGCCATGTCCGCACGTCTTCTCTGAAACTGGCGCACGTGTCGCAGAATGAACATTGCACGAGAATGAACCAGACGCTGTATGCTTTACCGTTGAACTTAATCGGCAAGAAAAATCTCTACACACAAACGCACTTAACCGCATCTCTGTCATACTAAATACAATGCGCCATGTGTTAGTGTTGATATTACCGACCCTCTGCATTGCGAATCGATTTTAGACCGCTTCACGCCACACTGATTTGTAAAATTGCTGTTTGCGTATTGAAGCAGCTGCGTAGTTGGAATTGAAATCGATGCATCTGAATTGTTTCACCTTGAGACTTTACCCCAATCACGCCAGGCTCTTCTTGTGTTCCCCGCAGGACCATCAAGATCGAGGTGTACGACTGGGAACGAAACGGCGGGTAGGGGGCGCTATTCTCATCTCACCTCCTACAGTACACATTACATTACATTACATTACAGGCATTTAGCAGACGCTCTTATCCAGAGCGACGTACAACAAAGTGTTAACCGTAGTCAAGAACAGTTTAGCTGAAAGCCACCCTAGCGGGAAGTACAGTTCCAGGTGCTAGGAGCAACCACATAGTTAAACTAGGACCCTGTAGGTAAATCTGTGGCCACGATTCAAAGGTAGCAATAAAACAATCAGTACGGAAAATAATGCCTAAGCCTAATACAATACATAAACAAGTAGACATGTGTAAAACTAAGCAGTAATACACCAATTACAGACAAGGGTGACGCCCACGAGCATTACACAGGGCCACCAGCATGGGGACAGAATTCAAAACAAGCTACTCGCATTGTCCTACCCACGTCTGTGTGCACAATGCTGCTAGAGCCTGCTTTACGTTGACTGGGAACATTGCGGTGGACCTGGACTTGTAAACAGAAGGAGGAAATCCTTCTGACACCACTGTTGTTCACTCGGGGGAAATGTACTTCACCTGAATTGCCTCAGTGAATTTCCAGCTTTTAAATCTTAGAAAGATGGATAGAATGTAAAATTGTGAGCGCCCTGGATTTGAGTGTCTTTTTGCTGAGAAATTTAATTTACGTAGTGAAATTCAAATGTTGGGACTAGTTCATTTCAATTTTCTGATTGGTTGAAATGTAACTCACTCAGATTTGGGCTGTATTCTGTTTTGCTCGAATGTGGCCATTTTTGTTTTAAGGTGCAAATGGAAACATGTATAAGAGATATGGGTGTATATGTGCTACTTCCCAGTCTCCCTATTGGGGCGTAATGCCTTGGAAGATGTGAAAACCAGAACGTATTTATCGACCGCTTATTAATTTGACTTGCCACAGGTCGACCGTAGACGGCAAAACCGTAAGGTAAGAGTCCCTCCACCATCTGAGCCCAGAACAGCTGTAAGAAGTGAATAAATATGAACACTTAAAGGGGAAGGCCTTACAGGATGAACTCTGTGCTCATTTTGTAAGGGATAGGGTCGTCTCAGGGGCTTGGCCAGTCTACCTTACGGGCAGAATATCACAGGGGTGGAAGGGAACAGATGTAGAGGAAGAGGAGTTTCTTAAAAGTCTGGTGGGACAGGCCACAGAAGGAAAAGGGGAGAAGAGAGCACCAACTCCAGTCCACATTAGATTCAAATGCACTTCCCTTTAAAAAAAATCAAAAAAATCAACAACAAAAATCTTCAGCCAATCAGAATGCTGTACCAACAACCAATCAGTAATTGTGCAGTCCATGCTCACATCATAGGTGACAAATTCAGATTTCTCTATCGCGCTCTCCCATTAGGAGTTCTTGTATTTAAGCGTATCCCGTCTGCTTGCAAAGATTTCACGACCGGCACGGTGAATACATAAATACAGCCGACCGTCGTTGCCAAAGGAACCTGATCTGGCTTTACTCTGCCCGTTTACTTTCCCCACAGCCTGTGGGCCACTGATAAGGGCTGGCGGGCCTGGGCAACACAAGGCAAGGTGAACTCCGCTCACTGCAGCTGGGTTCGGCTATGCCGTGGTCAAGCATGTGGACCACTTCCTTCCGCTTTGGGGAACTTGGTCTGTTTGGATGCTGTTTCATTGGTGTTGCCATCAATGTCATGCCACGTGCTGGACACAGAGCCCTGTAGGACCTTATCAGAGGAGCCAGGGGCCTCCCGCGTGGTCCAGTGGTTGCAACGGGTTCGATTCCCCGTCCCGCCAGAGTCGGCTCTGGCCGGGAGCGCCACCAGGGGGCGGCGATTGGCTGTCCGCCCCAGGGAGGGGGGAGGGAAGCCGACAGGACGTTCGCTGCGCATAAGAGTGGCTCTGTAGTACCAGGTTACGGTCGACGGCCTGGCGAGTGCTGTCTCGGAAGAGACGATACTTTGCCTTCGTCATTCCGGTCACAGGGCTACGGCAGCGAACTCACAATACGAGGGGAGGGATTGACATAAAAAAATAGAGGGTGTAATTGGCTACTAAATTGGGAGAAAATGGGATAAAATCAGAAACAAAATATTTTTAAGAGGAGCCAGTTTAGCTCTCTCCGTTTGCCCTAAGCGATCACGCTCCAAGTTATTCAGCATCTCAGAATGAGTTGGAGTTCCATTGCCTCCGATTGTCCACAAAGCTTACGCATTTTTGTGAGGAGAGTATTCAGGCAAATGCACACAAACAACTCAAAGTGACCAGAAAAGCCTGTGTACACCGCCATGCATTTTCAAACAGGACAGTCTGCATTCCTGTTAGCCTAATGGTCATGGTCATGCATCCGATGGTCACGCTGTATTGCTGCAAGCCCCTCTGGCCTGAGACACCTCTGAGTGGGGTGTGTTTTGCCGTCAGTAGAAGGCACGCGTCGCTCACATGTGTGTGTGTGCGTCCTCAGCCATGACTTCATTGGAGAGTTCACCACCAGCTACAGAGAGCTGTCCCGCGGCCAGTCCCAGTTCAATGTGTATGAGGTAAGAGAGAGCTGCAGCTGTGTCACGCACACACACCATGCACACGCACACACACACACACACACACAGATGCACACACACACACACACACGTATGCATGCCCACACGCACGCACACACCCACGCACACATGCATACACACTAATGCACACATGCACGCACATACACACATACGCATGCGCACGCACACACCCACACGCACACACACACAACGCACACACACACACCAACGCACACACACACATGCACTCACACACACCCACACCAACGCACGCACACACAAACACACACCCGCTCGCACACACACACATACACACCCTCACACACACACGCACACACACACCCACCCACGCGCACACACACCCATGCGCACACTCACAAGCGAGCAGGGTCACTTCTTCAGAGCGCGCTTTAGGATGGTGGATGATTGATCTCCGTGGAAAAGCAATTGTAACGTTTGTTAATTAAGACACAATATTCATGGTGGCGAGCGCAGGGGCGGGGAGATATTTTGAGCAGCTGGTGTTTGTTTAACGAGACTTTGATATCGCACACCATCGTTAGCTGGAAGTGCCGCGTGGACGTGTGAATCTGTCATCGCTTCTCCCGCGCACACACTCCGGAATTCAACAGTTTAGTTTCAGAAAGCAGGACAGTGCTAACTCTGATATACCCTGTGTGTGTGTGTGTGTGTGTGGGGGGGGATGCTTGTGTGTGTGTGTGTGTGTGTATGGGGGGATGCTTGTGTGTGTGTGTGTGTGTGTGTATGGGGGGATGCTTGTGTGTGTGTGTGTGTGTAGGGACCTGTGGTATCGAGTGTGCATGTGTTTTTTATTTGTGTGAATGCAGACGTGTGCTTATGTACAGTTAAATGTGTGTGCATACATGAGTTTACACGCGTGCCTGTGCATGCTTAATGTGCACGTGTGTGCATGTCCATTAGTGTGTATGTGTGCATGTGAGTGAGGGTGTGTGTGTGTGTGTGTGTGTGTGTGTGCATTAGTGTGTGTGTGTGTGTGTGTGTGCATGTGTGTGTGTGTGTGTGTGTGTGTGCATTAATGTGTATGTGTGCATGTGAGGGTATGTGTGTGTGTTTGTTTGTGTGTGCATTAGTGTGTATGTGTGCATGTGAGTGAGGGTGTGTGTGTGTTTGTGCATTAGTGTGTATGTGTGTGTGTGTATGTGCATTAGTGTGTATGTGTGCATTAGTGTGTGTGTGTGTGTGTGTGTGTGCATGCCAGACCCTCCAGTTGTAATCATGAGGTCAGATTCAGAGGCAGGGTGGCGGAGCTGCAGAAGCAGGGTTACTCCCTCCTGATCTGCAGTACTGTCGGTACCTCACGCCATCCTCCTTAAATTAAAACATGAGGAGAGTGGCGCCAAACCAAGTGTGTTCTTCCTGCAGGTGATCAATCCGAAGAAGAAAGCAAAGAAGAGAAAATACCTGAATTCTGGGACGGTAAGTGGATGACATCACCTTCATTTTAACACACCTGTCGTAGAACAGTGCATATGTGTGTGTGTGTGTGTCTGTCTGTCTGTGTGTGTGTGTGTGTTGTAGAGCAAAGTACTGCTTATGTGGTGTTAATTAAGTTCTCACTTGCTGATTACAGATGACCAGACAGACTAATCATACCTGTTGTGTTTTTTTTGTTATTGTCATTCTGTTACTTTGCTAACAAAGTGCATGCGATGTCTGCCCTGGGCACTCTTACCACTCTGATTACCCACAGTGCCTTGCCCAGCTTTTGGCACGATAAATGGTAAATATGTGTGAAAGCCTCCCTGCACTGTTTTCATACTCCGTGTCATGTTGTTCAACACTGAAGTTTGAGTTATTTCAAGCCTCAGGCTCCGATTTCATATTAAACAAGAGCTGCTTTTCCTCTTGAAGTCATGAAATCTGTGTGTGTGTGTGTGTGTGAGTGTGGGTGTGTGTGTTGTTTGTGTTCACTCTATAATGTAACGATTGTTTATGATTATATATATATATATATATATATGATCATTGTCTTGGCACAGGTGTGCAGATTTTCAAATAGAAAGCTGTAGCTTAATCGCTTTTAATTTTCTGCCAGCACTCATGTTGATTTTAAATCCCTCTGGCTGTTTGAATCCGGTAGCAAAACCTTTTAGTCTTATGAAGCCTGCTGCTTTGATGCAGTCTGCCGACTTTCCAGTGGCCCCAGTTTCAAAGAGAAGCTCCTCCCCCTAAAAGTCACCTGTGTCCACAGGTGACGCTGCTCTCGTTCCTGGTCGACACCGAGGTCACGTTCCTGGACTACATCAAAGGCGGGTAGGTAAAGAACACCTGCGCGTCCTGTCGTTGGGCCGTCGCTCTCTCATTTGGGGAAGGGTCTTGTACGAGAACCGCAGGTAACTGCTCAAATAAAGGAAACACCAACATAACGTTTTTTCAGTAGGGCGTTGGGCCAGCACGAGCTGCCAAAGCACCTGCACCGTGGCGTAGATTCTACAAGTGTCTGGAACTCTTGGAGGGGATGCAACACCATTCTTCCACGAGAATCATTTGGTGTTTTTGTTGATGGTGGAAAACGCTGAATGATCTTCCGCACGCGGTCAGGACCGCAGAATCACTTACGATCTTCCACAAGAGACTCAAAACCCACCCTTTCAGACTCCACTACCACTATATTCTGTACATCTAGCCTATTGTCATCACCACTGCCTACTTGTTTAATACTTTTTGTATATGTATCCCTGCTTACTCAAGAAAAAAAGAAAAAAATTACTAATCTTTTCCTTCCCAGTGTTACATGTATGTTATGCAGCTGCCAACAACGATGCCTATTGCTGTATTACTGCACTGATCTCTTGTGTGAACTATGATTGCTCTTACCATGTATTAATGCACATCTTGTAAGTCGCTCTGGATAAGAGCATCTGCTAAACGCCTGATGTGTGAATGTAAATGAACACGGCACGCCCCATGCCAACTAAACGAGAGACTGTCTCAGAAAGCGCCGTGTCACCACGTAGAATATGGCTGCAACATGCCATTTCAGATTGCCATGGTAACAGCACTTAAAACATGGCTGGTGAAAGAGGATGAAAAGTGTAGGAGTGTGTATTAAGGTGATGGAGAGGAGGGAGGAGGCATCGGTGAGAACACAGAGAGAGTGTGGAGTTTTTGAACCAAACCGTCGTGGTTTGATTGCTCTTCTCATCCCAGAGAGGAGGGAGGATTGGCAGTCAGACTGAACTGGGGAGCAGGTCTATATTGGGAGAGTCTTGATCCCGCAGGTAATAATTACCTCAGGGAGTGAGCGAGTCGGGTCGTGTCTGATCGGGGGCTGGATTGACTCCCCCCCTCTCCCCCCTGTACCCCAGGGGCCCACACTGGGCCCGGTCAGGCATGGCGGATTGCCCGCCCGCCCACTTTCTACTTCCTGGCTGCTTCTCATTTTTGGGTGAAAAAAACAAGCAAAAAATAACAGTTCACGACTGTGGCTCCTGCGTGGGAACAATTTTGCATCGGCCATTTTAGTGGGTTTAGTGGAGTGGCGTATATC
The DNA here is from genome assembly GCA_029706075.1 of Aldrovandia affinis. Taxonomy (NCBI): domain Eukaryota; kingdom Metazoa; phylum Chordata; class Actinopteri; order Notacanthiformes; family Halosauridae; genus Aldrovandia; species Aldrovandia affinis. The sequence continues at coordinate 554,631 of JAINUG010000137.1, read as the reverse complement.
GACCACCGTCAGCACCTCCTGGGGGGGGCATTTCCCTCCCCGCTGTCTCTCTGGGGGCCCAGCAGGGCTGTCTCTCTGGGGGCCCAGCAGGGCTCTCTCTCTCTCTCTTTGGGGATCAATGCTTTGCTGCCTTTACTGTCAGCGCAGTTTGTACCAATTTATCAATCTCATCAAATATAGATGGCTGACCCTCCCCTCCATGTTCTTCTCCTCGTGTCCAGAACACAGCCAGGCTGAGAAGGGACGCTTCTGTAACGGGCTAATTCCCTCTGGAAGCCAAGTGTGTGCGTGTCAGTGTGTGCGTGCAGTCTTACATGTGTGTTTGTTGTGTTTGTTTGTGTGTGTGTGTAAATGCATGTGCGTGCATTGTTACATGTGTGAGTTTGTGTGTTTGATTGTGTTCGTGTGTGTGTGTGTGTGTGTACGTGCATGCATGCGTATATGTGTGAATTTGTGCTTGTGTACGTGTGAGTGTCTGTGTACGTGTGTGTAAGTGTCCTTGTTTGTATGCATCTGTGTGTGTGTGAGTGCGAATGCATGTGTGTTTTTGTGAGGGTTGTTTTTTTATGATCCTTGTCTGAGTATCCCACTGTGGGGGGGTCGCTGTGGGTCCTGGGAGTATTGTGGGGGGGGGGTTTGTGATGCTGACAGCTGGCGAGTCTGGAGATATCGCGGCCGTCACACCAGCACACAAGCAGCGGCGCATTTCAATAGGGTCCAGACAAACGGATGCGCTGACAGGACAGACAAAGGACTGACGGACAGCTGTCGGGCTGAAAGGCGAGGCCCCCGGCCATCTCCCTCTCTTCACAGTCGCCGCTGACCTCCAGCGGGCGTCTCTCGCTGCGTGCGTCGCCGTGGTGACCCGCGGAAGCACTCTGGAGCATGACATCACGCGCTGCTCGGAGAGTACCGCAGACGGGCAGAACTGAAAACAAAGGGATGGATTCAGTCTAACCCCATAGGACCTCTGCGCAGGGATGTTTAATTGTGCTCTGACGCAAGGCCGCGGGAGCAGGGATCAGAGCGTTTGTGACACTCAAGTGCCAGATGGGATGGGCTCGCTGTAATTGGCGCTCTCTTCAGCGCGATGGGGATAGGTGTGCTAAGCTGCACCGTGGTGGAAGCAGCCTCTCGCTCTGAATTTGACACCTGTTACGGAGTGAACTCTACCTGCATTACGTACAGCTCGGTCCTTTATGTGATAAGGAGGTTTTTGACATATGGATGATTCGGGGTTGTAAAGGAAGTGATGACACATGGTTTCTTGATTTTAAAAAAAATTTTTAGCCTCCCGCGTGGTCTAGAGGTTTCAGCGTCCGACGCTGGCCACGGCGACCGGGGTTCGATTCCCCTTCGCGCCAGAGTCGGCTCTGGCCGGGAGTGCCACCGGGGCGGCAACTGGCTGTCCATCCCAGGGAGGGGGGAGGGAAGCCGACACACACAGTTTGCTGCGCACAGGAGTGGTTCTGGGGTGCCAGAGTTAAAGTCGACAGCTCGGCGAGTGCCGTCTCGGAGGAGGCAGCGCTTCGCCTTTGTCACTGCCGGCCACAGGACTACGGCAGCGAACTACGAGGGAGGGGATTGAACTAAGCCAAACTGGGAGAAAAACGGGGTAAATTCGAGAGAAAAAAAATTTTATATGAAATTTAGTGTGAAGTTGACGGCGTACCTGCCTGAGCAGCTGGTGAGCGGACGCTGCCAGGAAACTGAAACCTTTGTGCTCTGTGGAGGAGAACGGGACAACGGTGGAGCGTGTTTCACACTCGATTTATCAGGTGTTTACGTGATTAGCCTGCGCTGGTGCACAATATTGGATTCTGTGAAGCATGGCCAACGCGATATGAAAAGATCGTTGGGGGGGAGGTCTAAATGAATTATGTATAACCTCCGCAACGGCGGGTCAACAGCTGGCCTCGCACCCACGGCGTGGGCGTAGCTCTTACCAGCTCAGCGTCAATCTGGTGGGCAGTGAGCCGGAAACTGAACGCCGTGATCGTACCGCTCTGCGCCCACCCCCACCCCTACAAACACGCCACCGGGGGAGCTGGGCTGGAGGCAGGAAGAAGAGAAGAGAACTGCATTTGGGGATAGTAGACGGGATTGTCCCTTGAGGGCCACCATAGGGCTTCCGTCTCCTGCTTCTGTGATTTAACATTTAAGTCATCAACACTGCTGATGTCATAGTGGTTCTGTGTGGCTCAGTGGGTAGAGTGTGGTTCTGTGTGTCTCAGTAGGTAGGCGTGGTTCTGTGTGGCTCAGTAGGTAGAGCATGGTTCTGTGTGTCTCAGTTGTGGGTTCAAGGTTGTGGGTTCAATTCCCACCACTTACAGTGAAAAATGTATGCATTCACTACTGTAAGTCGCTGTGGATAAAAGCGTCTGATAAATGGCGTATATTATTGTTATAGTCAGTGGGAATCGACCCCACTCTTAGGGCCACGCTGTTGCTGCGCGTCTAAGGGAAACGGACCTGCCCTTGAGTTTAACAGCATTGTGCAGTTTCCTGTTTTTAAACATCTCCCCTCTCTGTGTGAGGATCTGCATTTCCTGAATTGGCTGCCAGCCAACGCCCAACTGCAGAGGCCATTTTGCTTTTCTCTCCCCCTCTCTCTCTCTCTCCCCCCTCTCTCTCTCCCTCTCTCTCTCCCTCTCTCTCTCTCTCTCTCTCCCTCCCTCTCTCTCTCTCTCCCCCTCTCTCCCTCCCTCCCTCTCCCTCTCCCTCTCCCCCTCTCCCTCTCCCTCTCCCTCTCCCTCCCTCTCCCCCTCCCTCTCCCCCTCCCTCCCTCTCCCCCTCCCTCTCCCCCCCTCCCTCCCCCTCTCCCCCCCCTCTCCCTCCCCCTCCCTCTCCCCTCCCCCTCTCCCTCTCTCCCTCCCTCCCCCCTCTCTCCCTCCTCCCTCCCTCCCTCCCTCTCCCTCCCTCCCCTCCCTCTCCCTCCCTCCCTCTCTCTCTCCCTCCCTCCCTCTCTCTCCCTCCTCCCTCCCTCCCCCCTCTCCCTCCCTCTCTCTCCCTCCCTCTCTCTCCCTCTCCCTCCCTCTCTCTCCCTCCCTCTCTCTCTCCCTCCTCCCTCCCTCTCTCCCCCTCTCCCCCTCTCCCCCTCTCTCTCCCCCTCTCTCCCCCCTCTCTCCCCCTCTCTCTCTCTCTCCCCCTCCCTCTCCCCTCTCCCCTCTCTCCCTCTCTCTCCCTCCCTCTCCCCCTCCTCTCCCCCCCTCTCTCCCTCCCTCTCTCTCCCTCCCTCTCCCCCCTCTCTCTCTCTCCCCCTCTCCCTCTCTCCCTCTCCTCTCCCTCTCCCTCCCTCCCTCCCTCTCTCCCCCTCCTCCCTCTCTCCCCCTCCTCTCTCCCTCTCTCCCTCCCTCTCTCTCCCTCCCTCCCTCTCTCTCCCTCTCTCTCCTCCCCCTCTCTCTCCCTCCCTCCCTCCCTCTCTCCCTCTCTCCCTCTCTCTCTCCCTCTCACCCTGGAAGCAGTTAAGCGAGAAGAGAAGGATGTAAGGAGGAGGGGATGTAGGCGCTGGGCTCAGGGCTCAGGGTTAAGCTCTCAGATTGAGATGGAGAGACGGACGGCAGTGTAGTGTAATGGTTAGGGGGGAGCTGGGCTTGTAACTCAGAGGTTGCAGGTTCAATTCACAGGTGGAGCACTGCAGTTGTACCCTTGAGCTAAAGGTACTTAACCTGAATTGCTTCAGTAAAAAATATCCAGCTGTATAAATGGATTGTATGTAAAGGAATGTAAAACTGTGTAAGTCGCTCTGGATAAGAGCGTCTGCTAAATGCCTAAAGTGTAATGTAATGTAAAATGAGACGAGTCAGAAGAGCCGAGGGCGTTCCCCTGTAACAGATTCTCTGGGCCTCAGCGCCTGGTTTGGATCAGCTCTTGTTCCCAGTCCTGGCACTGGCTCCTGCCCTTTCGCTTTCCCTTTGAGGCCGTGGGGTCACGGGTGTGATCTAAATCCCATCGCCATGCCAAACCCTGACAGAAACAAAGATGCTGTTGCTTAGCGATGTGTGAAAGCGTACCCCAGGAGCTTTTTCTCGGTTGCCGTGGCGCTTGCCATCGGGGATGGTAAAGCACAGCCCACAACGCTGCCCTGCAGCTGTGGACATCAGCTTGTATTGAGAGGGTATTCAGTCTTAAAGTGGCTCTGTGTGGTCTTAAGTGGGGGACATCAGCTTTGTATTGAGATTTACCTACAGGGTAGTTTAACTATGTTTGCTCCTAGCACCCAGGAACTGTACTTCCCACTAGGATGGCTTTCAGCTAAACTGTTCTTGACTACGGTTAACACTTTGTTGGGCTCTGGAACGTCGCCAAATGCCTGTAATGTAATGTAATGTAATGTAAAATTATCTTTTTGCATGCCTATATGCGTGAATGTGTGTGTGTGTGTGTGTGTAAGTGTGCTTGTTCGTGCGCATTTGTGCGAGTGTGGTTTTGTGAGGTTGTTTTTTGTGAACTTCTCGCATAACTAAATGTGTGTTGTTGATTGTAGGGCTTCCAACACAATTGGCCTTTTAAAAGCAACACTTGGCACAGTTTGAAAACATCTATGAATAAAGTAAAGAGTGATGCGGTCTAACGCACCCGTATTGGCTGGTCCTTTACGAGTGTGAGCTGCCTATCACGGTCGCGGTTCGAAACCCGACTGTACCAGACCGGCCCTGGTGGGTGGGGTGCCCCGATCGGGGGCGGTGTTTGGCTGTCCACCCCAGGGGGAGCAGGGAGGGGAGGGGGAGGGAGGGCGGTAGGGCGATGTCGTAAACAGGGTTGGGCGAGTTCCGTCTCGGAGGAGACAAACATTGCTTCAAGGTATTAGCTCGTCCCTTGGAGGCGGGTGGCGAGTTCGTGGGGGAGGGTAAACTGGCTACCAAATTGGGAGAAAAACGGGGAAAAAATCTGAAAAAGAAAAGTGTGATTATATTGTCTTATATTGTGATTATACTGTGTATTGTTAAGATAAGGAGTTCGGTTGGCCCTAGCAACCACAGAGCCTGTAACGTCTGTAGCGACCGTAGACCCCCCAGTGACTGTAGACCACCTAACGACCGTAGCAACCGTAGAGTCCATAGCAACTGCAGTGACCGTAGCGACTGCAGCATCAACCGTAGAGTCCATAGCAACTGCAGTGACCGTAGCGACCAGAGAGGCCACGGCGACTGCAGCATCAACTGCAGAGCTCCTGTAGCTCTTCACATGGGACTTCTGCCATCTGACGTGACACAGCCTGCTCAGCACTGCCAATTTAACCAACGAGTGAGTCACCAACCTTAACGACTCTACACTGGTGTGTGTGTTTAAGTGAGTCTGTGTCTGCCTGCGTGTCTCTGACAGTCCTCGCAAGACTCGCGATGACTAAAGCAGAGCCGGCTGTACACTTCTCCCCCATAATTCAGTAGGGTTGACCTTTAAGACTTGGTAGTTTGTATGTAAATTAGTTAGTTGTGTGAGGTGGTGAAATGATTATTTAATGAACTCGTTGAAATTCAGCTGATTTCTTGTGTCAATAATGATTTTGTGTCATTGAAAATTACCAGGGGGTTTTTGGTCAATTAAATCCATCAACAACTGTTAACAAAAAAACAAATCTTTTTCTTTCCTTTTTTAATATATTTTTTTATAAACATTTATTCTCCTCCCAATTTGGTTGCCAATTGTACCCTCTGTATCCATCAGGCTAGACATCAATTATGTCCAACCATGATGGACAGATATTCGTTTTTGAGTGATGGTTTCATCCACTATTACACAAATGTGATATAAAACTCAGGATTTTGACAGGAGTACCCCTTTAAGTCTTTACCATGGCAACCATAGTTCAGACCCGGTCTGTAAGCACTGGCTTGTGCTCATCACGGTTCTGTCTTCAGGAACATGTTAGAGTTTGTGGTCTGTGGTAAAACGTGACATAAGCGTTCTCCTCCCACGTAATGCAGTCTTGCATGTGATTGGCTAATCTATGGGCATATTGGCCTATTGGATTAGAATGTGTTTTTTTTAAATTTTATTTATTTAGTTTCTGATTTTATCCCATTTTCTCCCAATTTGGTAGCCAATTAGACATGCTATTTTTATGTCAATCCCCCTCCTAGTAATGTGAGTTCGCTGCCGTAGTCCTGCGACCGGTAGTGACGAAGGCAAAGTAACGTCTCCTCTGAGATGGCACTCGCCAAGCCGTCGACCGTAACCCGGTACTACAGAGCCACTCTTATGTGCAGTGAACGTCCTGTCGGCTTCCCTCCCCCCTCCCTGGGGCGGACAGCCAATCGCCGCCCCTGGTGGCACTCCCGGCCAGAGCTGACTCTGGTGAGACGGGGAATTGAACCCCGGTCTCCGTGGCCAGCGTTGGACATTGTAACCACTGGACCACACGGGAGGCCACAATGTGTTCTTTTAGAAAAACAAACTACAACCGAATGACCCAGTCTCTTGTATGTCCTTCAGAAAAAGACCGCGTTTTCCACCACCATCAACAAACGATGGTTCATGGTGGCCCAACGCCCTATTAAAACACTCGGTGCCTGTTTTATTTTGCCAGTTACCTGTATGTTGGTATTAAAGGCCATTTTCCCCCCATCTCTGACCCTGCCACTGGCCTCTGGAACAGGCCTGTTTCCCACCTCTGCACCCCAGTGAAGTGGAATCTCCCGGAAGGTCGGGGGAGGGAATACATAATTTAGCTCACCCTCCCACCCCTGACATGGGCAGGTTTAAAAAAAAAAAATTTTTTCGTCCCGTCCACTTTCTCCTAAGCTCGGTACAAATGTCCATGTGAAATATTCAGTGAAATCCTGCCCATGAATTAATTATGGGGCCAAGTGTTCCAGGAGGGACAGAGCTCCCATCTGAAGAGATGTGCATGGAGGCGCTGAGGTGTGCAGAGGCTGAAAAATAAGCATTCACACCTCCAGAGCCAGGTGTGGACGTTGGCGTAGTTTTTAAAAAGACTGCACTCTTCACACTGGGGGATGAAAACAACAGGTGGCCCTTCTTCCAAGAATTGCAGTCCAGTTCCTTTCTAGTTTTATTTTTACCTTCTTGGTAATGTTTTTCTTGGTACACAAGGTTTGTACAAAGGGGTTTGACTAGGGAGTGGAGCAGTGTGGAAATGGCTGTTTTAAGATCAAGCTCAAACAAGACTGGTTGTATCCATTAACTAACTGTGTGGCGCTTATCTGCGCGATTCCAGGAATGTGACCAATCCCATGCCACAGTTCGACTCTGGCGGTGGTGCTTTGCATCCATGCGGCGCTGCGGTGCGTCCATGCGCTGCGTCTCACCGGCTACTCGATGAAGCTCTGCTCATGTGGCACATCGAATCAAATGTATTTGTATAGCGCTTTTCACAAATGCACTGTCACAAAACACTTAACAGAGGGGGAACCCAGGCCCCAAAAGCAAGCCTAAGGCGACAGTGGCAAGGAAAAACTCCCTTGACAGGGAGAAACCTTGGGAGGAACCAGACTAAAGGGGGGTGTGTCCAAAAAGCCGTGTGACCAAGTTTTGCTCCTTGTCGTTATGGTAACAGCAGGCCAGGACGGTGAGAGAAGCTCTGTCCTGCTCTCTTTTCCAGGGACAGACTTCCAGTGAGCCAGAGGAGAGCCCCAGAAAGAACGGGCCTCCCTCCCATCTCTCCCTCTCCCTCCCTCTCTCTCCCTCTCTCTTTCCAGCTGAGACCATGGTGGTGGCGGCTCTCCCTTAACCAGAGCTGACAGCAAAACACTTCTGTCTCCGCTCTCTCCTCTCTGTATTCCAGCCAAGCCCTGTCAATTGTAATGGAACGATGCTGCACAGGGATTGAACACACTGTCTCCCTGTCTTATACACACTGTCTCTCTCTCTGTCTTGTCTCTCTGTCTTATACACACTGTCTCCTGTCTGTCTTATACACACTGTCTCCCTGTCTGTCTTATACACACTGTCTCTCTCTGTCTTATACACACTGTCTCTCTCTCTTATACACACTGTCTCTTATACACACTGTCTCCTGTCTTATACACACTGTCTCTCTGTCTTATACACACTGTCTCTCTTATACACACTGTCTCTCTGTCTTATACACACTGTCTCTCTCTCTTATACACACTGTCTCCCTGTCTTATACACACTGTCTCTCTTCTCTCTCTTATACACACTCTGTCTCTCTCTCTCCTGTCTTATACACACTGTCTCTCTCTCTGTCTTATACACACTGTCTCTCTCTCTTATACACACTGTCTCCCTGTCTTATACACACTGTCTCTCTGTCTGTCTTATACACACTGTCTCTCTGTCTGTCTTATACACACTGTCTCTCTCTCTCTGTCTCTCTGTCTTATACACACTGTCTTCTCTCTGTCTTATACACACTGTCTCTCTCTCTGTCTTATACACACTGTCTCTCTCTCTGTCTTATACACACTGTCTCTCTCTCTGTCTTATACACACTGTCTCTCTCTCTGTCTTATACACACTGTCTCTCTCTCTGTCTTATACACACTGTCTCTCTCTGTCTTATACACACTGTCTCCCTGTCTTATACCTGAGGCCACTGGCTGGCTTAACAGCCTCGTGCCGAATCACCACCCCAGACATGCGTGTATATACACACTGTCTATATATATATATATATATTGAGAATGCACAGCTTGTCTCAGTGTATTCCTTACATGTGCACATATTCACCATGTAGTATGATTAGTATGCACCAGATCACAAGGCATGCAGCATAGTGGCCCTATTTGCAATTTGAAATCCAAGATAATGGATGGTAAACTGTGTTTTCAAATATATATATATATATATAAATATCTGCCTAGTTCCAGTATGGCCATCAAGTTATGTGACAGAGACAATTGTGCTGCAGATTGAAGTTCTGTTACGTTTTGAATCTATTTGCGACATTTTACGCGACGCAGTGGCAGAGAAATGGAAGTAGCTGCACGTATGAAAAGAGAATAATGAGGGGAGGAAAAACACTGGATGTAATTGCTTTTCCCCATGCTGCATAGTTATGTTATTGCCTATAGGGCACCACAAAAGAAATGCATGTGCTCTAATATATGTTCCTCTTTTGCTGTTGCCTTCCAGAACGCAGATTAACTTCACCGTGGCGATTGACTTCACTGCCTCCAATGGTGAGTGCTCTGGTTTGCTTTTTTTCCCTTAATGATAAATACATAATGAGGATGATAATAATATTCATGTCTCTGCAGATGGCAAAGAGGGCCCTGTGTAATAACCTCCTTCATCATCCGTGCAAAACAAGCCCTGAAAGTAAAACAACAATAACAATGATTATTATAATGATCCCAACATAGTAATCTATTGTTTTAGTGATGCCAGTACTGAACCTAGACTTTCAAATGAAGACTGCTATTAAATCAATACTTTGGCCCACCAGCAAATCACAAATGCAATTTGTATTTCCAGCGGGTTTTTTTCCAATGCATCTCTGGTGTTTTTGTTTGTATTTTTAGCTGTTAGCAGACTGGTAAAAGTTCAGAGTTGGTTCCTTTGAAGTCTAGCGTAAAACAGACAGCAGCTGAATGTAAAAACACTGTTTATCTTTGTATAAATTGGAAAATGATCACAAAATAGGTTCATTATTTTGATTTTAAGAGATGCATTTGGGGCACACTACTGCAGATACCTGAATACGCTCTAATAGACTGTCATTTTACAGGCTGGCACAGTCTAACCTCTTATATACAGCATTACAGATTCTCAGAGTGTACCGTGTCATAGACTGCAGCATTAGATATTGTTACAGTGTAATCCTGTATAGACTTCACTGTAACAGATGAATCCAGTGTAATCTCTTATAGACTGCAGTATTCGATTGTCATGGTATACAGTCTCTTGTAGACTGCACCTAGGAGTCTGTTTCAGACAGAAAGACAGACAGACTCAGGCTACACCCAAAACTCAAAGATGTTTAAATCATTGGGAAGGTGATGGGTGGGGGATAGGGAAAAAGGCGTCCGTGGTAGAGTTCCGTCTCTGAAGAGGCGGATCTATCGGCCCGGAAAGAGTGTCTCGACCCGGAGGACGGGCGGCGGACTCATGGGGGGAGGGTGAATTGAGATAAAAATAGAGGGTATAATTGGCAACCAAATTGGGAGAAAAACTGGGGGAAATTAGAAATAAGAATGTAATAAATCGTTGGGAAGGTAATAAATCGTTGGGAAGGTAATAAATCGTTGGGAAGGTAATAAATCGCTGGGAAGGTTCTCGCGAGCGTTCCCGGCTGGTTTTAAAGGCGCACAGCGCTGCAGACTGAAGCAGGTTAAGAGCGTGTGCTTCCTGTTGTGCGGTGTCTGTGCAGGGAACCCGGCCCAGTCCACGTCGCTCCACTACATGAGCCCGTACCAGCTCAACGCCTACGCCATGGCGCTCAAGGCCGTGGGCGAGATCATCCAGGACTACGACAGCGACAAGATGTTCCCCGCGCTGGGCTTCGGCGCCAAGCTGCCCCCCGACGGCAGGGTCTCGCACGAGTTTGCGCTGGTGAGCACCCGTTCTACCCACAACCCCCTGGGCCATGCCCCCCCCCGCGACCTCACCGCCGTACGGTCCCGCACCCACGACCTGAGCGCCCGGCGAGAAGCACCGCTGCCAGAACGATCCTCCGCTTCAATCCGCGCTCCTGGAGGGCCTGAGTGGCTGAGTGTCTGAGCTCAGGACCAGAGGAGGGTCTAGATGAGCTCAGACACACAGGCACTGGTGGGCAGTGTGTTTCAGCATCACAGACCAGTCACATGACCAAGACACAGAGCAGTCACATGACCAAGAAACAGACCACAGACCAGTCACATGACCAAGACACAGACCAGTCACATGACCAAGACACAGACGACAGACCAGTCACATGACCAAGACACAAACCACAGACCAGTCACATGACCAGCAAAGACCAGACTGCAGACCAGTCACATGACCAAGACACAGACCACAGACCAGTCACATGACCAAGACACAGAGCAGACACATGACCAAGACCAGTCAGACCAAAGACACAGACCAGTCACATGACCAAGACACAGACCAGTCACATGACCAAGACACAGACCAGTCACATGACCAAGACACAGACCAGACAGACCAGACCAGACACAGACCAAGAAACAGACCACAGACCAGTCACATCACCAACAAAGACCAGACTAGACCAGTCACATGACCAAGACACAAACCAGTCACATGACCAACAAAGACCAGACACAGACCAAGACACAGAGCAAGACACAGACCAAGACAGACCAAGACACAGAACAGTCACATGACCATAAAGGCTGGGCCAAACCTGCTGCGCTCTCCTGCCTGAGTGCTGTCCCAGTGAGGGACGACCTCAGCACCTGTAAACCCCTCGTCTCCTCCGGCCGGCCTCTCCTCTCCCCGCCTCAGCGTTTAGTCATGGCTGGCGGTTTTAGTGCTGAGGAGGAATGGCGCTGGATTACTGACGGCTGTTTTATGGAGCGGCTAATGGGCGCTGCCGTGGCAGGGGAGCGGTGACTGACAGCCCGGCACGGCCGGTGAGTTACGGCTGGAGCTCCCCGCCAATCTCCCGCCGAGAGAGAGAGAGGGAGAGAGAGAGAGAGAGAGGGAGAGAGAGAGAGAGAGAGAGAGAGAGAGAGAGAGAGAGAGAGAGAGAGAGAGAGAGAGAGAGAGAGAGAGAGAGAGAGAGAGAGAGGGAGAGAGAGAGAGAGGGAGGGAGAGAGAGAGGGAGAGAGAGAGGGAGAGAGAGAGAGAGAGAGAGAGGAGAGAGAGAGAGAGAGAGAGAGGAGAGAGAAAGAGGAGAGGGAGGAGAGAGAGAGGAGAGAGAGAGAGAGAGGGAGAGAGAGAGAGGGAGAGAGAGAGAGAGAGAGACAGGGAGAGAGGGAGAGAGAGAGAGAGGGAGAGGGAGAGGGAGAGAGAGAGAGACACAGAGAGAGGGGGAGAGAGGAGAGAGAGAGAGAGAGGGAAAGGAGAGGGAGAGAAAGGAGAGAGAGGGAGAGGGAGGGAAAGGAGAGAGAGAGGGAGGAGAGAGAGAGAGAGAGGAGGGAGGGAGAGAGAGAGAGGAGAGAGGAGAGAGAGGGGGAGAGAGGGAGAGAGAGGGGGAGAGAGGGAGGGAGAGAGAGAAAAGAGGAGAGAGAGAGGGAGAGAGAGAGAGAGAGAGAGAGAGATAGACAGAGAGAGAGAGAGAGAGAGAGAGAGAGAGAGAGCTCACACACCCAGGGGGAGGGGGATTCCAGAGAAACTCACAAATGTTTTAGGGGGTTTTTAACTGTTCATCTCCTGCTGAACTATTCCTTCACACAATCTCCTCCACTGATCAACCAAATGGTTTGCACCCCTCCCCCCATCAAAAATGTGTTCTCGTATGTATTTTCTCAACCCCCCCCACCCGACCAGTGAAATGCATTCGTGGCGATGTGGCTGACAGTAAACAGTGGAAGGGTGGGAGGAGAGGAGGCCCACAGCATGCCTGAGGGCTCTTTTACATCTCTCTCTCTCTCTCCCCGAGATGAGTGTCCTCCTCTCTAACTCGCCCCTTTCCCCCTCCTTCAGAACGGAAACCCCCAGAACCCCTACTGTGCGGGGATCGACGGCGTCATGGAGGCCTACTACCAGAGCCTGAAGTCTGTGCGTCTGTACGGGCCCACCAACTTCTCCCCCGTCATCAACCACGTGGCCAGGTAAGGGGCGGGCGGGCGGGTCGGAACCGAGCCAGCTCTGGTGGAGCTGAGAAGGAGACCGAACATGACCGCTTGCTGGAATAACAATAATGATTATAATAATAATAAACTTTATTTATATACAGGCAGGCACAGTTGTACGCCATTCCGCGTTCCACGTTCTCAATCCATAATCAGTACGTAGAGTGTGGTTCCGTGTGGCTCAGTAGGTAGAGCGTGGTTCTGTGTGGCTCAGTAGGTAGAGTGTGGTTCTGTGTGGCTCAGTAGGTAGAGCATGGTTCTGTGTGGCTCAGTAGGTAGAGCGTGGTTCTGTGTGGCTCAGTAGGTAGAGCGTGGTTCTGTGTGGCTCAGTAGCTAGAGTGTGGTTCTGTGTGGCTCAGTAGGTAGAGCATGTTTCTGTGTGGCTCAGTAGGTAGAGCGTGGTTCTGTGTGTCTCAGTAGGTAGAGCGTGGTTCTGTGTGGCTCAGTAGGTAGAGCGTGGATCTGTGTGGCTCAGTAGGTAGAGCATGGTTCTGTGTGGCTCAGTAGGTAGAGCATGGTTCTGTGTGGCTCAGTAGGTAGAGCGTGGTTCTGTGTGGCTCAGTAGGTAGAGCATGGTTCTGTGTGGCTCAGTAGGTAGAGCGTGGTTCTGTGTGGTTCAGTAGGTACAGCGTGGTTCTGTGTGGCTCAGTAGATACAGCGTGGTTCTGTGTGGCTCAGTAGGTAGAGCATGGTTCTGTGTGGCTCAGTAGGTAGAGCATGGTTCTGTGTGTCTCAGTAGGTACAGCGTGGTTCTGTGTGGCTCAGTAGGTAGAGCATGGTTCTGTGTGGCTCAGTAGGTAGAGCGTGGTTCTGTGTGGCTCAGTAGGTAGAGCGTGGTTCTGTGGCTCAGTAGGTAGAGCGTGGTTCTGTGTGGCTCAGTAGGTAGAGCGTGGTTCTGTGTGGCTCAGTAGGTAGAGCGTGGTTCTGTGTGGCTCAGTAGGTAGAGCGTGGTTCTGTGTGGCTCAGTAGGTAGAGCGTGGTTCTGTGTGGCTCAGTAGGTAGACCGTGGTTCTGTGTGGTTTGATTCCCACTGGGACCACATATACTGAAAAATGTATGCATTCATTCACTCCTGTGCTCTGCTTTGGATAAAAGCGTCTGCTAAATGGCATATATTAGAAAGCAATAGAGATGAAGGATTAAAAAACAGAACAAGCAAGCCGAAAGTAACACACATTCTCTCCAGACCATTAAACCAATTCTAACAGCGATCCGCTCTGAGACACTCCCCGGGCTTGTGTTGTTGGAGACTGCAGCGGTTTTATTGATTAAGTCAAAGATGCACTTTGGCTCGCTGCCTGTGCCTGGGCAGAGTTTGCATTAGCTGAGTATCGGATTCCTCTCTCTCTCTCTCTCTCTCTCTCTCTCTCTCTCTCTCTCTCTCTCTCTCTCTCTCTCTCTCTCTCTCCGTTCCTTCCAATCTCTACTGCTCCGCTCAGACTCAGGCCCAGCAGATACAGGTAGCTGCCAAAATAGAGGAAACACTTGAGCAAATGAAGGGTACGCACAGCTCTGTTATGGTGTGGGTTGCATTCTCCTGCCATGGTTTCGTTCCACTCAGCTTAGAGGGCAGGGAAATGCCAATAAATACAAAGCCATTCTGAGTGATTACCTTCATCCTATGGTGAAGCATTTCTATCCTGATGGGAGGGGTCTCTTCCAGGATGACAATGGCCCCATCCACAGGGCATGAGTGGTCACTGAATGGTTTGATGAGCATGAAAACAATGTAAACCATACACCATGGTCATCTCAATCACAATTGAGACACTGGAGTGGCGCCTGAGACAGCGTTTTCCACCACCATCAACGAAACACCAAATGATCACAAGAATGGCTTGCATCCCTCCAACAGAGTTCCAGACACTTGCAGAATCTCTGCCAAGGCGCACTTGTTCTGGTGGCTCATTGGTTAACACACTTCATGTTGACGTTTCCTTTACTTTGGTATTCACCTGTATCTGTATAACACTGAGTTCCTTTCTCAGCGCTCATGAATGTACATAAGGGCCTGCCTCACTAGGTTAGGCAGAACTCTGTAGATTCAGTCCTCCGGCGCGGGGGGGCTGTGGATTGAAAGTGCGGAGCGTGGCAAAGACACGAGAATCTCTCCGGTCTCTGTAACGTGCCGCATGCACAGGTCAGCCTGCGTTTCACTGGACGGCACTGGCTGTCATTTTCATATTCCTCGGACTGGTCCCGTGTCTGCACTGTCGGACCGCGGTCACACTGTGATGGACCACACTGTGAAGGCCGGTCTGATGGTCTCCCGGGACTGTCCCGGTTCTTATGGATCAGATTAGATTAGATTCTATATTTTTATTGTCCGTCTTCACAGAAATTCTGTTCGCGTACATGAAAAGTGCATCGTTACAACAACAAAAAAGAAGCGCAGTGTTAGCCGGATGCCGCTGGCCCAGACCCTAGCTGCTGGTTCCATCCCCCGCCCTGCCCTGGTATCTGGAGGGATGAGGTCCACCCCACTCCTACACTTAGAATGCCCTTCCGGTGGTCTGTTAAGCCTCATGAGCCTCAAGGACTATTTGTTTTGTTTTTCTCTGTATCCCACCATTTTCCAGGAGTTCATCTCGACCGCCTTTTAAGGGGTCAGGGAATAATTTTCCAGTTTCCCACATTGGCTCCAATGGTTTTCTGTTTTTTTGATTCCCTCTGGAAAATGCCAATTGTGAAGCGCTGTGTGACAACCTGTTTGTAAATGGCGCTATACAAAAATAAAGATTGATTGATTGATAGATTGATTAAAAAGAGAGAAGACATACATTATATACATAACATAACATAACATAACATAAACAAGCTCAGAGTATTTGAGGTCTGGCTGTCTTGGAAGAAGATCTTAAATACTCTGCGCTTGGCTCAAAAAAACCCTCCCACATCCTCCTGCCAGAGTTCAAGCTGCTACCGTGCTCTCTCCTGCGATGGCAAAGATGGCAGCAGACCCAATAAATATGCTAACACGTTGGCAGTCTCCCAAAATCAATACTAACTATAATGGCTGGAGCGGGGTATCGATCGCACTTGTCCTTTTTTTTAGTTTTAGAGAGTTGAGGTGCCTTTTGTGTAATGGATGCCTCTGCTGAGACGGATCAGAGTTCGTGAGAGACTAGAGGGGGACAGACGACAGACAGACAGACAGTGATACATGTGGAATTGTGTGGCGCAAGCCGGAGAATGTCAACATTACTGCGGCCACAAGGTTTTAAAAGACATATTTGCTCAGAAAGCGCTGAAATGAGACGGAGGGATAATTCCAATATAGACGAGGTTTGCTTTTGTTGTTTGCCACGGTTTGTCCACAGTTTGCTCGCGTTTGCTGCTGTTTGACAACAAACAAAGAGAGCTTTGGCTGTGTCGCATGCAAGGTCTGCCAAAGTGAACTCAGAGTTGATGAGCAGGAGAATGGTCGAGGCGCTCTCAAGAGCTTTCCTCTGGTTACCGCCTCACAAACCTCAGGGTTTTAACAAGGGAAGTCAGGTGATAATGGGGGGGATCAATGCACAGAATGTCTGGGTGGTGTGTTTTCTGAGACACGGTCTTTAGTGCCGTTTAAACCCAAAAGTCCAATTCAGGGGTTGCATTTCCCCCTCTCCAATCGCCTCCCGCCCGAGTGCTACACTTTAAGAAGAGCCGTTTAGGCCTCCCAGGTGGTCTAGTGGTTTCAATGTCTGACGCTGCCCACGGCGACCGGGATTCAATTCCCCGTCGCGCCAGAGTCGGCTCTGGCCCGGGAGTGCCATCGGGGCGGCGATTGGCTGTCCGTCCCAGGGAGGGCGGAGGGAAGCCAACACACACAGTTCGCTGCGCACAGGAGTGGTTCTGCGCCTTTGTCAGTGCCGGTCACAGGACTACGGCAGCAAACTACGAGGGAGGGGATTGAACTAAGAATAGTAATTGGCTACCAAATTGGGAGAAAACCGGGGTAAAATCTGAAAAATAAATAAAAAGAAAAGCTGTTTAGTTTACAGCTCCACAGAGGCTGACAAGGCCTGGGCCTAGGGCCCAGAATTATGGGGAAAATATTCATATTGATATTATTTTTTATATATATATATTTTTTTTACATTACACATATTACACTTACACCCATTCCCTCTCCCGGCCACTTCGTCCAGCTCTTCCGGGGAATCCCGAGGCGTTCCCAGGCCAGCCGAGAGACATAGTCTCTCCAGCGTGTCCTGGGTCTTCCCGGGGCCTCCTCCCGGTGGGACGTGCCCGAACACCTCACCCGGGAGGCGTCCAGGAGGCATCCTAACCAGATGCCCCAGCCACCTCATCTGGCTCCTCTCGACGCGGAGGAGCAGCGGCTCTCTCTGAGCCCCTCCCGGATGACCGAGCTCCTCACCCTATCTCTAAGGGAGAGCCCAGACACCCTGCGGAGGAAACTCATTTCAGCCGCTTGTATTCGCGATCTCGTTCTTTCGGTCACTACCCACAACTCGTGACCATAGGTCACACTTACACGACTAGTAAATATATGTTCATCACACAGGATACTTATTATTATTATTATTATTAGTAGTAGTAGTAGTAGTCATAAAAAACAACGCAAATTAAATCATATCTCCAATCGAATGTTAAATCTAAGAACTCCATCTCCCAGAATGCCATGCCGGATGCGTTGATCTCAGAGGAGGGAGGGGGGGGTTGGGCCCCCTGCCTCACAAGTGCTCAGCTGCCATACTCCTCCACTGTGAGTGTGATTTGGGTTTCCAGTGAGTTTGTGAAACGAAATGGGTGAGAAACGTGGTCTCCTGACTCACCTGCAGGTTCTAGAACCGTGCCCGTTTGTCACCGAATACAGAACACGATTCCTCTCCTCCTCCAGTGTCGCTCGGGTGGAAACTGGCCACGATGACCGGAGAGGAAAAGATCTGTTACGGTTTTGGCTTTTTCCCTAATGACGTCAGTAAAAGCAAAAGCCAGATCCATTTATAGTATGAAGGGGCACTGGTGGGAGATCCTTTAGTCCAGAAGGGTTTTTGGGAAAGGCTTTGCAATGTACTGATGGGAGAATGGGGTGTCATGACACCAAAAATTGGCTGTCAATCACTGATTTGTTTGAAACCAATCAAAACATTTTGCTCGTCACAACAAAACACAATGATTGGTTGAAATCAGAAATCAGTGAGTTACCGGTAGCTCCAGCCATTTTTTGGTGTCATGAGACCTCATTCACCCATCACTACGGCAAAGGGCCTCTCTCATAGTTCCATCATGCTTGGTTGAGATTGGAGCCCTTCAGTCTGCAGAGTGGTCAGTCACCTGTGGGGCCTCCACATTCTCCAGTATAATGCCCTTCCTCATTTGTCATAGTTATGGCACCTGTAGGTCACCCTCTTCCAGCGCTGTTCTCCTGCGGTCAGCACGCATGCGGTTGTGTTGCTCTTCTCCTGCGGTCAGCACGCATGCGGTTGTGTTGCTCTTCTCCTGCGGTCAGCACGCATGCGGTTGTGTTGCTCTTCTCCTGCGGTCAGCATGCGTGCGGTTGTGTTGCTGTTCTCCTGCGGTCAGCAGGCGTGCGGTTGTGTTGCTGTTCTCCTGCGGTCAGCATGCGTGCGGTTGTGTTGCTCTTCTCCCGCGGTCAGCATGCGTGCGGTTGTGTTGCTCTTCTCCTGCGGTCAGCAGGCGTGCGGTTGTGTTGCTCTTCTCCTGCGGTCAGCATGCGTGCGGTTGTGTTGCTCTTCTCCTGCGGTCAGCATGCGTGCGGTTGTGTTGCCCTTCTCCTGCGGTCAGCATGCATGCGGTTGTGTTCCCGCTCCCCGCACACGCGCCCGCACACTGATGCTTCTCTCCTGTGCAGGTATGCTGCGTCGGCGAAGGATGGCTCGCAGTACTTCATCCTCCTCATCATCACAGACGGAGTCATCTCCGATATGGCGCAGACCAAGGAGTCCATCGTCAACGTAAGAGCGTTCACCTCCCTGCACACGCCGACACGACTTACGTCAGAACATAAGAATACATAATGAGGGGCCTCCCGTGTGGTCTAGTGGTTTCAACGTCCGACGCTGGCCACGGAGACCGGGGTTCGATTCCCCGTCGCGCCAGAGTCGGCTCTGGCCGGGAGTGCCATCGGGGCGGCGATTGGCTGTCCGCCCCAGGGAGGGGGGAGGGAAGGCGACACACACAGTTCGCTGCGCACAGGAGTGGTTCTGGGGCGCCGGGATTACAGTCGACGGCATGACGAGTGTTGTCTCGGAGGAGGCAGCGCTTCGCCCTTGTCACTGCCGGTCACAGAACTACGGCAGCAAACTATGAGGGAAGGGGAACTAAACTAAGCACAGTTGGGAGAAATAAAATCGGCTAAAAAAAATCTAAAAAAATTGGGAGAAAAGCAAGGTAAAATCGAGATCTAAGAAAAAAATCTGTGTTTCTGCCTCTACTACCAACATGTAAGAGCATTGGGCCTTTGTGTGTACATGACATGTATTAACATGAGTGAGTACTTTGACTTCACATATGTGTATAATGACAGATTTTGGTACATAGTTGCTTTCATGTCCTACGTATGAATATGTGTCTTACATGAATCATGTCTCTCGCACCCCTTTATTTGTGTATATAAAAATGATAATCAGGGCCTCCCGCGTGGTCCAGTGGTTACAACGTTCGACACTGGCCACGGCAACCGGGGATTGACATAAAATAGCGGGTGTAATTGGCTACTAAATTGGGAGAAAATGGGATAAAATCTGAAACAAAATCTTACTTTAAAAAAATGTTTAAAATTATGATAATCAGACCAGGGTCTGCTGAGGACAGGATACATGGCTCTAGTCAAACTAAGGGTGCTTTAGTTTGGAGAATGGACAAAGGGGAGAAGCCACACTAGCCCCAATAATGTGCTGTGAAAAAACAGGGTTCATTTCTCACAGGTAGTGATTTGGTTTTAGGTGCCAGTGTACAGCTGTGCTTGGTTTTTAATTTCCCTCACCGAGGCCCCCGGGTGGCATAGCCAGTAAAGGCACTTTAATTACAAAAACAAATCAACAAGCAAAGACACGAGCACTGCAGCCTGCGCCAGCCCGGCTCTGGCTGGGAGTCCTGGTCGGGGGTGGTGACTGGGACTGGGGGTGGTGACTGGCTGTCCGCCAATCGTATTTATATTACTTTCATGACTGGTGAAACTCTGCACATTAACAGTTAAAACTCAACAATACATTACAGCCAATCTTAGTGGACTCAAACACACACACAGGAGTAACATACAGGAGTAACATACAGGAGTAACACACAGGAGTAACATACAGGAGTAACACACAGGAGTAACACACAGGAGTAACACACAGGAGTAACACACAGGAGTAACACACAGGAGTAACATACAGGAGTAACACACAGGAGTAACACACAGGAGTAACACACAGGAGTAACACACAGGAGTAACACACGGAGTAACAGGAGTAACAGACAGGAGTAACAGGAGTAACATACAGGAGTAACACACAGGAGTAACACACAGGAGTAACACACAGGAGTAACACACAGGAGTAACACACAGGAGTAACACACAGGAGTAACACACAGGAGTAACATACAGGAGTAACACACAGGAGTAACACAGGAGTAACAGGAGTAACACACAGGAGTAACACAGGAGTGCAGGGAGTAACACACAGGAGTAACACGCAGGAGTAACACGCAGGAGTAACACGCAGGAGTAACACACAGGAGTAACAGGAGTAACACACGGGCAGTAACACACAGGAGTAACACACAGGAGTAACATACAGGAGTAACACACAGGAGTAACACACACAGGAGTAACACACAGGAGTAACATACAGGAGTAACACACAGGAGTAACACACAGGAGTAACACACAGGAGTAACACACAGGAGTAACACACAGGAGTAACACACAGGAGTAACACACAGGAGTGCGGGCGTAACACACAGGAGTAACACACACAGGAGTAACACACAGGAGTAACACACAGGAGTAACACACGGGAGTAACACACAGGAGTAACATACAGGAGTAACACACAGGAGTAACACACAGGAGTAACATACAGGAGTAACACACAGGAGTAACACACAGGAGTAACACACAGGAGTAACACACAGGAGTAACACACAGGAGTAACACACAGGAGTAACATACAGGAGTAACACACAGGAGTAACATACAGGAGTAACACACGGGAGTAACATACAACACAGGGAGTAACACACAGGAGTAACACACAGGAGTAACACACAGGAGTGCATACAGGAGTAACACACAGGAGTAACACACAGGAGTAACACACAGGAGTAACACACAGGAGTAACATACAGGAGTAACACACAGGAGTAACATACAGGAGTAACACACAGGAGTAACACACAGTACAGGAGTAACACACAGGAGTAACACACAGGAGTAACAGGAGTAACACACGGGAGTAACACACAGGAGTAACACACAGGAGTGTGTACAGGATGTGGGTGGAGCCAGACCTTCCTGTCCACCTGTCTAGGCTGTGGACCCTACCAACAGGGATTTGAAGCAAAAACCTTTTACTCACAACACTGGTTCCCTGAACAATAGACCCCCACAACCCTGAAAAAAGGTGATATTGTGAACTCCCAGCATGCCTGTGGAGTTGGTACTTGCAGTATTATCACAGGCTATGACCTTGTGGTACTAGGAGCCTGACCAGGCTGACACTGGGGTGTGAGATAAGTCCACCTAACTTCCAGTGCTCAGGTCTTTCTTCAAGCCAACTCAGTTATTGACCAATCACATAGCGCTGGCCAACCCTTGCTAGAACCAATCAGATAGCAGATCGAGTCCAATCTCACAAACTGTTGCTTCCCTTTCGAGAGAGAGAGAGAGAGAGACAGAGACGGAGATGGAGATGGAGAGATGGAGAGATGGAGAGAGAGAGAGATGGAGAGAGAGAGAGAGAGAGAGAGATGGAGAGATGGAGATGGAGATGGAGATGGAGAGATGGAGAGATGGAGAGATGGAGAGATAGAGAGAGAGATGGAGAGATGGAGAGAGATTCTGGGGTCAAGGATGCCTCAGGGGGAACCAATAAGGGGGAGCTCAGAATGAGAAAATCAGATTTTGACGAGTTAATCAATCATTGAAGCAGCCCTGGGAGAAAAGGCAGGGAGACGTAATTAACGAAAGGGAGAAAGGGAGAGTTGTGATGGATACATTTTACTTTCCCCGACTCTATTAAACAAAACACATTTATAATCTGTCAAGAGAGACCAAGTTTGAGCCAGAAGCGTTAACACTGCGTTCACACTGCCAGTCAGAGACCGCAGGTCCCACGTTCCCCTCACCTGCTCTCTGACTCTGAGGCTAATACCGTCTAATTGGACTCTCTCACCCACTCGGACTGTAATAATCATAATAAGACTCCCTTGCCTGTTCTATGATGTAATAATTACATTACATTACATTAGCGACTTACAGTTTACATTTCTTTACATTCCATTTGTACAGCTGGATATTTTACTGAAGCAATTTAGGTTAAGTACCTTGCTCAAACACCAGTGTCCCACCTGGGGATTGAACCTGCAACCTTAACGGTCAAGCCCAGTTCCTACCATTATACCACACTGCCTCTGTCTCACCCTGATACGGTCAAATGTTACATCTCACTCTGTCTCACTGAGAGTTCGCTCTGTAGAGAGGAAGCAATGCAGGAAGATATGAACCCATTACTGGCTTTATGAGGTTAAACCTTTATACATGGTAAAGAATGTCTTCAGTCTAACGTCACAGCAGGTTGTCCTTTGGCCAGCTGTAGCATTGCTTTTTATGTTTACTGAACAGTGTTATGAGGTCTCTGAAATTCATGGAAAATACAATATTAGTATTATTATAGTATTATATTATTGGTACAATATTAGTAATATTAGTTATTTTTGCTAATATCCGTTTTTAAGAAACAACCTTGCGTTTAGACTCGAGGCCTGTTACCAAGTGTAATGAGGTCAATTGAGTATCTTTTATCAGCCTCATTGCCTATGTGGTAATATAAACAGTATGCAGGTTATTACATTGTAATAGACACATCAGTGGGATCATGTAAGTAATCCTAAGAAGGTTTTTCAATATTGTAGTAGAAAAAGGAAAGTTAAGGATGAGGTTAAGTGCATTAAGAATAAGGAAGGAACTTTGGTTTATAATAATAAGGATATTGCAAACACACTAAACAGTTACTTTGTGGAGAGCTTTACTAGAGAAGAGGTTATAAATATGCCTAAATGTATAGACAAGGTACAGAATGTTTTGGAGGACTTTGAAATAAAGGACGTAGAAGTACTACAAAAACTACAAAAACTTAAGACAAATAAGGCAGCAGGCCCGGATGGCATATATCCCAGAGTACTCAAAGAACTTGGGGAAATTATATATAAACCATTGACAGATATTTTCATTCAATCCATAATCACTGGAGAAATACCAGATGACTGGAAGCAGGGTAGTATAATTACAATATATAAGAAGGGGGACCGTACTGACCCAGGGAACTATAGGCCTGTCAGTTTAACTTGCATCGCATGTAAAATGCTGGAATGTATTATTAGGGATAAGTTGGAATCATTCTTGAAAAATAATAGTATTTTAAGGGAGAGCCAACATGGATTTCTCAAAGGGAGGTTATGCCTAACAAACCTCCTGGACTTTTTCGAAGAGGCTACAAAGTGTGTTGACCTGAACCAGGCTTATGATGTTATATATTTGGACTTTAAGAAAGCATTTGACAAGGTACCACATGAGAGTCTCATCATTATGTATTCTTATGTTCTTATGTTCTTATGTGCTCACACTGGGAGGGAAATTGTGGTTTGGTGATAATATTGTGAATCTTTGTCCACAGGCAGCTTGTCTTCCCATGTCAATTATAATTGTGGGTGTCGGGCCAGCAGAATTTGACGGTAAGATAACAGCTCAACTTTAAATCACAATTTATACTGTTGAAGAGTATGTATGTGTAGTTGAAGTAAACCACATCTGTACTATTGCAGACTTGGCTGTGGATTGTTTGTGTGTGTGCGTGCGTGCATGTGTGTGTGTGAGTGAGCACTCACACACACACGCAGCACTCACAGACACACACACAAACACACACGCGCTCACACACACATGTGCGTGTGTTTGTGTGTGAGTGTGCACAATTGAACACATCTAAATTGAATTGAGACTGAAAAGGTGCTCCTGAAAAGACTTGTTATCAGTGCTGCTGCCACACAGGGCAGATAAGAGGACACGAAGCAGAGTGAGAGGGATTAGCGCTGCCACTCGGCTCAGCGATTCCACTGCGTAGCCACTCTGTGATCCCTGCCTTTGACTCCCATACAGATTACCGCTGTGGCTTTAGAGCCCGATACGGCTTCAAGTGAATAAAGAGCACAAAATCCCATCAACAGTAACCTCTCCTGTCCTCTCCTCACTTCCTCTCTTCTCCTTCACCCTCCTCCCCTCCCTCCTCTCTTAATCCAACCTTTCTTCTTCTTCTCCTTTCTCATCCCTTCCTCTCCTCTACCAGCTACTGGTATGTTTATTGAAAGGGGGAGGGGGACAATGGGTTTATTTTTGTAATTTTGCCAAATTGTGTGGATTATGTGCTGAAACGTGGTTCCCTTGCTTGGTTGCTAAGTTTAAGGACCATATCTGTGAATATGAATATTAAACAGAGTATGTTCTGTTAAAACTCAACTCTCCTCTATCCTCCTCCCCCTTTCTCTTCTGCTCCACCCCTATTACCTTCCCTCTCTTCTCTCAGTTTTCCATGGCTGGTTGTTGAGACGAACACAAACATGATGGCAATCTAATGGCACGTCATGTTGTCATGATTGGAAGTGTCTTTAAGCCCATCAAGCTCCATCATCCGACATCATTAAAATCGACCTTTCAAATGTATTAATGATGTACCGTACATGCAAACTATCAAGTGCTCTAAGCGCTCGGGTCTAAATGTAGAGGGTTATGATTCTTTCTGCGATTATATAATCATTATACATAATCATAAATGATCACCGTGATCCTTGTTGCTTTTGCAGTGCTGTTGAACGCAAAGAACGTACTGAGACGTAAGGAATTCAGTTTAGACGACAGACAGGCCTAATTAAGAGCACCAGCGAAGGGAGAATGAAGGAGACGCATCTCGGATACGTGCTCAACTATAAATACATGCAATAAATAAATGGATAAAAGATAAGTTATGGCCTCCCGCGTGGTCCAGTGGTTACAACATTCGACGCTGGGCCACGGGTTCGACCCAACCGGCCACGCCAGAGTCTGCTCTGGCTAGGAGTGCCACCGGGGGGGCGGTGATTGGCTGTCTGCCCCAGGACGTTCGCTGCGCACAGGAGTGCCACTGGTGGGCGGTGATTGGCTGTCCGCCCTGGGGAGGGAAGCCGACAGGACGTTCGCTGCGCACAGGAGTGGCTCTGGAGTACCGGAGTTACGGTCAACGGCGATCACAGGGCTACGGCAGTGAAGGGCTACGGCAGCGAACTCTCATTACGAGGGGGGGATTGACTTGAAAATAGCGGGTGTTATTGGCTACTAAATTGGGATAAAATCTGAAGCAAAATGTATGGAAAAAATGTATAGCTCGGCAGAGAGGGCAAGGTAAGACCTGTAAGAGGAGTTTGCCAGCGATCGCTTGTGCTGAGGAGGGGATAAGCACACAAGCAGAATCCCGGGATGCACACAGAGCTGTTCTTCCCTCGAAGGACGGCTCGATGAGTCACCGCAGTAAATACCCAGCAGTACAAATGAAATGAATAAAGAAATATGTTGAATCTGTCTGGGAAAGATAAATAACCGGAAACTGGTCTAAAGAATCGTTATAAACCAACTCTCTTAGCCATGCCCGCTGCCAAAAAAGGCATTAAGAAAATTATACCCTAAGGGCGGCGGATAGCGTAGCAGTGTAACGCACCACACTTTGGCTGGTCCGGTGTGGTGTGAGCTGCCTGTCAGGGACGCGGTTTGAAACCCGCGTCTATACCAGACCGGCCCTGGTCATCAGCCCCGATCGGGAGAGGGGGGGCGTTTGGCTGTCCACCTCCAGGGGGGGAGGGGGAGGGGGGTGAGCCGGCACGAGTCCGTCGAGGAGCAGGGAAAAGGCATCCGTGGTAGAGTTCCGTCTCAGAAGAGGCGGATCTATCGCCCGGAGAGAGTGTCTCAACCCGGAGGACGGGCGGCGGACACGTGGGGGAGGGTGAATTGGCTCATGCTCTTCTGAATATGTCCTTATTGTTTGTAATAATTAAAAACATGGTAATGAATGTGGCTGCACAGGAATTGCAGGTGGGAGGGGTTGAGGAGAAAAAGGTTTATATATATATATACTTTATTTTTGTTTAAGATAACTGTTAGCTCAAATGTGAGCCCATTTTTCTCTCTCCTTAGCCATGGTCGAGTTGGATGGAGATGAGGTCAGGGTTTCATCGAGAGGGCGAAAGGCAGAGAGGGACATTGTCCAGGTACAGTGGTTTTCCATCTTCTTTACTGCCCCCTGGTGGTATCCTCCAGTATGCCGGCTGGGTACTATGAACTTTGTTGCTTATTTGTTGTTTGTTGATCTTATTTGGGTTTGTTTAAATTCTGTTCTTTAAGGTGGGGTGTGTGTATGTGTGTGTAGTGTGTGTGTGCAGGTTGCCAGCTCTGGTTGCCAGGTTGCCAGAATTTCAACCAATAATTAACTCTGGGGTTTTTTCCCCCTGTTTTTCTCTTCCAGTTCGTCCCCTTCCGAGACTACGTTGACCGAACAGGGAACCACATCCTGAGCATGGCTCGCCTGGCCAAGGACGTCCTGGCGGAGATCCCAGACCAGTTCCTGTCCTACATGAAGACCAGGGGCATCAAGCCACTCCCCGCGCCCCCTCCCTACTCACCACCACCGGGACAACCACTGCAGACGCGGATCTGACCACCACACACACACACACACACACACACACACACACAACACACATACATACATACATACACACAATACACACAATACACACACACACACACACACACACAAACACACGCTCACACAATACTCGCACACAACACACACACACACACACACACACACACACACACACACACACACACACACACACACACACAATACACGCACACAACACACATACACACAATACACACACATGCACACAACACACACACACACACATACCCTTATTGCAGTCAGTCTGTGTGGTCTAGGAGACCTCCCTTGTTGCACTATGGAGAGTGAGTGGGCGTGTCCCTGTCATGACTCCTCCCACAGGGCGGGACAGGCCCTCCTGAAGGCCTTGAGACCACGGTGGGGCTGGTGGCTCTTGAGTGGCCCCCGGGGGCCGGGAGGGACACCTCTATGGGCCCCGTTCTGTCAGAAGCAGCAGTAGGGAGTGAAGGGTCCATTACCTCCAGTTTTGGAAAATCCTTCGACTGTTGTAAATAACTTCCGAAATGCTTTTATGCGTTTCCTCTCTATCGCTCTTTCCCTCTTACTTTCCCCCTCTTAATTTTGCTATCACTCTCTCTCTCCCTCTCTCTATCCTTCTCTCTCTCACGTTCTTTCCCTCTCTTAATTTTTCTCTCCTTTCTCTCTCTCTCTCAATGTTTACATGTTTACGAGGATTTCTACAGTTGGATACTTTTATAAGTCTACATGAAATATTACCTTTGGACTAACTGTACTCCTAGTGTGTCACCGTAGCAACAGGTGACTGGTAGCAGTGGGTTTTGCCCGAGCCGATTGCTCTTCTGCGGAGCGTTGGACCAGAGCGTGCGCTCACAGGCAGCTGTGTGCGGAAACGCAAACGCGTTCTTTTCCTCTCTACGGTCTTAAATGCCTTTCGATGCGAAGGCACTCGTGCTAATGGATTCTCCGTTTTCGTCCGAAAAACCGCAGACACTCGGCTGGCCTTACCTTTCATCGTCTTTAACAGCAGTACCTACGCTCAAATAGGATCTGAGACGAAGCGCCCAATTGTCAAAAACTAAAGCTTTTATTTATTTGATAGGATTTTACATAATTTTGTCCTTTTTAAGTGTAACTGATTGTCGTTTTTTAACTGTTTTACTAAAACTGATCAGATATATGATTTTGATATTATTATTATTATTTCTATGTAAGTATTAAGATATATGAATATATGAAGTTGCCAAACGTCTTGTTGACTTGGTTTGCAGGTGTCTGGTTGCATGCTTTGTTGAGAGGTGAGGTGTTTTACCTGAGTTGTGATGGTAACTATGCACACCTAGATTTCTTGCTCTGATGGTCTTTCAACAAATGTCTCACCACCCCCAAATTTATTTTGTCCACAAAACTGAAAACCAAAAGTAAAAACGCAGACGCAGTGCGATCACAATGCCTACTTTCAGCCTTTCAATGCTGTCCCACACACTCAAAGTTCAAAGTTCACTGCATGTGATGCACCGTACACTCACTTAACACACCCCCCAACCAGCCCCATGAGACATGATTGATGACTAATACCCACTTTCAGGCGAAAGCTGAAATAAACTGTAAAGGCCGCCACTGTTGCCTTGCCAATCACATTTTCTCCGGCTGAATTAGCTCCTCTCGTCTCGAACACTATCTCAATTATGTTACCGGAGTGTAGAGTACATCAGCTCAACTCCAAACCAAATGCATTTCCACACATGCCCGGGCAGGTCAGTGTGCGTATGACGCCTGCGTAAAGCTGTGCAGGAGGAGCAGCTGAAGTGCTGGTTTCTTCCCCTCCACCGTGTTCTTTTATACATTTATTTCTGATCTTTTCCCCCGTTTTTCTCCCAATTTGGTTGCCAATTAAACCCTCTATTTACTTCAATTCCCCACCCTCACGAGTCCGTCGCCCGTCCTCCGGGAGCGAGACACACATTCCTGGTTGAGTGTTCCCGCCTCTTTCGAGACGGGAAATCTTCCACGGACTCCTTAACCTTCTCCTCGACGGACTCGTGCCGGCTCTCCCTCCCCCTTCCCCCGGAGGCGGACAGCCAAATGCCGCCTCCGATCGGGCTGACGACCAGGGCCAGTCTGGTAGAGACGCGGGTTTCGATCCGCGTCCCTGACGGGCAGCGCACACCACTCCGAAGCGTGGTGCGTTAGACCGCTGCGCCATCCGCCAGCCCCTCCCTCCACCATGTTCTAAGCCCGCATGGTAGCCTTGGCTTCCCTGACTCATTCGTTCCGCTGGGAGTTCAAATTTGCCTTCACGCTTGACAACATATTCATTCTTTAAAAGTGGAAAAAAAAAAAAAAAAAAAAAAAAAAAAAACACATTTGAGTGCTGTTGCTTGAGCCTGGTCCAGTTGCCTTTCAGTACACTGACCCGAACAGAACCAGAACTGTGCTTTTAAAAATTTTTTTTTTTTTTTTTTTTTAACTTTCGGTCACATTCTTTGCCCTCGATTGGATTTAATCTGCCTGCCCCTGTTCTGGTTAAGACGTCGTCATGGGAAAGTTGGGGGTGGGAGAAAAGTCGAGAATCGAGAAGGGAAATGCGACAGTTGGGTGAACCACGAGGGCCAGTGTTGCCGACTTTTTGTCACTAGAGGTCGGTCGAATCTGTCGCTAGATGATGTGTGTGGGGGGTAGGGTTGAGCATCAGACGGTCAGTCAAAGCTGTTTGACTGAGAAAGCTGCTGAGTTGGGAACACTAGCAAAGGCT
Organism: Aldrovandia affinis; assembly: GCA_029706075.1. NCBI lineage: Eukaryota > Metazoa > Chordata > Actinopteri > Notacanthiformes > Halosauridae > Aldrovandia > Aldrovandia affinis. Next base: position 525,307 of record JAINUG010000137.1, on the reverse strand, counting down.
GATGGGAGGTATGGCCGCATCGTTCGGCACCTTGCCAAGCCCCGTTACATGTGACTGCATGTGAGCCAATCAGGTTTACTCCGACTGCCTATGTGACCCGTTTTTTTGTTTTTGTTTACCAATGACATCCAAATAATCGAATGCTCGTCATATCTTACATCAACGTGCACTAGGTCTGCATGTACGATTTTAACAACAGATGCACCTTTTTCCTCTTCTTGTGAATAGTGTTTTTCTTCTTCTTCTTTTTACTCAAAATGGCCTTAAACTCTCACTGAATTATTGGAATCGTGGAATGCCTTCAGTTGTTCAGTGAATCTCGATTTTGTGTCAGTGTTCAGTTACTTTTTAACGTGTATTTTCTTTGCACAACCTCATGTATAGAAAAAAAATAACTGTTGTACTTTTGAAAACAGTGATTCATTGGCAAAAGCATGACAGGATGTAATGAAATAATTGCCTGATTGTCTGATAATCCATATTATAAATGACTATTTCTGTAACAAAATATCAATTTTTAAATAAAAATTCTTACTAAACACACATTTCCTTTGGAGTGTATTTCTGTCCTGTTTATAGACGGTAGTGTTTTATTTGTCACGACCCCTGAAAATGATACTTCACCCAAAATCGAGGGAAGTATAATTTTTCCTGGATATTTTACTGAAGCAATTCAGGTTAAGTACCTTTAGCTCAAGGGTACAACAGCAGTGCCCCACCTGGGATCGAACCTGCAACCTCTGATTTACTGACTTTCAATACGATGTACTATGCTTCCAAGGAAGAGTCACTAGTGCAGGGGTGTACAATCTTATCCGAGAAGGGCCGGTGTGGCTGCAGGCTTTGTTCTAGCCCAGCACTAAAACACCTGATTCAACAAATTCACTAATCATGGTCTACAATCAGGACCATGATTAGTTGAATCAGGTGTGTTAGTGCTGGGCTAGAACAAAAGCCTGCACCCACACCGGCCCTTCTCGGATAAGATTGGACACCACTGCACTAGTGAATGCACTGTCTACGAATCCACCAAGAGCTACTATTCTCAACTCAACTCAAACTTTATTTATAAAGCACCTTTAAACAACCAAACAGCTACTATTAAATAAACAGTTAAATAAACAGCATCGATGAAAAAGAAGAAGGAAAAATAATTCTAGAAGACAGCGGGAGTCTATCTGCAGGTATAATGCCAAAATGGCCTCCCAACAATAAAAGTTCTTCCATCCAATTTGAAGAGGACGGAGCCATGTGGTCCAGTTGAAATTGAAATGTTATGTTGTGCTGATATTATTTTTGCAGATAGAAGCAACAACTGAACAGTTTGTCATTTCAAAATTTTCTCCCAATTTGGTTAATGCCAATTATACCATCCAGGTCTATTTATCTCAATTCACCATCTCCCCCACGAGTCCGCCGCCCGTCCTCTGAGAAACTCCGATCAGGGTCGAGACACTCTTTCCGGGCAGCGATAGATCCACCTCTTCCGAGACAGAACTCTTTTCATACCACGGATGCCTTTTTTGGAGATAGGTCCAGAAGGGTCTAGCTCCTCGCATGTTTAAAGGCGGACTCGACAAGTGTTTATCAAAACAAGAACACTTGCTCAAAAACCCTCCGAAAGGAATACTATCCCCCGGAGACGGACAAACGCCCCGCCTCCGATCGAAATTTTCGAATTTAAGAAAATTATGCATCTATTGTTAGCATCGATGCTACCAGGGCCAAAATGGTCTGGTAGAGACACAGGTTTCAATTTTTCTCCCACCGCATCCCTGACACGCAGCTCACACCACACCGGACCAGCCTAAGTGTGGTGCGTTAGACCGCTATGCTATCCGCTGCCACAGAAGCATGTCATTTAAACATTTTTATGAGAATGGAGTTGGTGCGTGACCTAAATTGAAATTCAGCATACTTTTGTAGGCTACTATTAAAGTATCTTATCCAGAGCGACTTACACAGTTTACATTTCTTTACATAAATCCATTTATACAGCTGGATATTTTACTGAAGCAATCCAGGTTAAGTACCTTTAGCTCAAGGGTACAACAGCAGTGCCCCACCTGGGATCGAACCTGCAACCTCTGAGTTATAAGCCCAGTTCCTTAACCATTATGCTAACACTGCCGCCCGTCCTGTTCAATTTAGAAAGGGAGCACGGCCTGCCTAGCAAAGAACAAGCCGGCACTACCTCATCAACAGTCCTAGTAACTGTTCACTTTTTCACAAAGTACCGGAAGCCATTCATATCCACTGAGACGTAGACTTTCCTTCGTCAAATTGAAGAAAATAACGATTGAATATCGGGGGTTGTTCCTTGAATTATTTGCTGATGAGTAAACCCTTTTGTTAAGGAATCAGGAGATCAACGTAAAAAGTTTAAAAATTTAAACTACAACTGCAGGTCCCACCAGTCTATGAAATGTTGAGCTCTGTGTCTTGTTGTAGCTCGATATTCATTTTCTCATTTAACTTTTACGATTATCACCCAATATCTGAATAACTTAAAGATAAACCCCCACACATTTATTTTAAAATCCTTTCTTTATGTAAAAAAATAAATAAAAAAGGAATGTATTTTCCCGATTTTTCTCCCAATTTGGTAGCCAATTACTCCCGCTGTGCTTAGTTCAATCCCCTCCCTCGTAGTTTGCTGCCGTAGCCCTGTGACCGGCAGTGACAATGGCGAAGCGCTGCCTCCTCCGAGACAGCACTTGTCGTGCTGTCGACTGTAATTCCAGCACCCCAGAACCACTCCTGTGCGCAACGAACGGTGAACTGTGTCGGCTTCCCTCCCCCCTCCCTGGGGCGGACAGCCAACTGGAGACTCCCGACCAGAGCCGACTCTGGCGCGACAGGGAATCGAACCCCGGTCACCGTGGCCAGCGTCGGACGTTGAAACCACTAGACCACGCGGGAGGCCTTTTTCAACATCTTAATCCTACCTGAGTTTACCTCCCGGTCGTCATGTAGCCCCCGGTTCCCAAACCTGGGAAACAGAAACAATATTTTCCCCACATCAGGATATTGTTCATATTTCCACAACACACAGAATAAATCTTCTAGACTTTCGTATAAAATAAACCTTTTGTGGCTTAATGCACCCTTGTTGCTGTTCTCATTTTAACTGTTATTTACTGTCAGTGCCACTTCCAACCAGATCCTTACACAACCTCAGTACTTGTGCCCCGAGGCACAGACGCATCGCATCAATGCTCACTGACACTTGGGTAGACGGTCACTTTTAATGAAGTGTGGGATTTTGTTGTTAATTAGAACAGAATCCTTGCTGGATGTTTTAATTGGCTTCTGTTTTAAGTGACTGAATCTTAGTTTTTTTTAATTTTTTATTCCTTTTGTGACATCCATTTGTCACTCTTATTTTAATTAGACTTAAGTACCTCTTCACACCAACACCCTCCGCTAATTTGAGACCGTATTCTCCTCCTGAAGCCACTGCTTTTCAGCCGCTGAGCCGCGCAGTCGCTGCAGCGGAGGGGTACGCTTTACACGCAGTCGGCGCAGGCGTCTGATCGACGAGGGGAGTTGCTCTCGCACCATTTAGACGGGGACAACCCTGCCGACTGTAACCCTCCTTCCCTGGGCAAAATGATGGCCAATGAGGTGTCATCCTGTGGGGCTGCCAGCCACAGTCGCCGCTGACGAGGTGAGGACTCAACACCAGGCCGCGCGCCGCATCACTACACTGAACACCAGAGTTTTAACATGTCATGGCCCTTGACAGCCTTGACGGCCGTGCTTGTTGAGGCATTCTCAACACTGCTCTGTTTGTACACACATTTTTAAATTTATTTATTCAAATTTTTCCAGTTTTCTCCCAGTTTAATTGCCAATTATCCCCTCTATTTATCTCAATTCCCCCTCCCCCACGAGTCCGCTGCCCGTCCTCCGGGTCGAGACACTCTTTCCGAGACGGAACCCGACCACGGACACCTTTTTCCTGCTCCTCGACGGACTCGTGCCGGCTCACCCTCCCCCCTCCCCCGGAGGCGGACAGTGAAACGCCACCTCTGATTGGGGCTGACGACCAGGGCCGGTCTGGTAGAGACGTGGGTTTCGAGCCGCGTCCCTGACAGGCAGCGCACACCACACTGGACCAGCCAAAGTGTGGCGCGTTAGCTGCCGCCCTCCACTTGTACATTACATTACATTGCAGGCATTTAGCAGACGCTCTTATCCAGAGCGACTTACAGTTTACATTTCTTTACAATCCATTTATACAGCTGGACATTAACTGAAGCAATTGAGGTTAAGTACCTTTAGCTCAAGGGTACAACGGCAGTGTCCCACCTGGGGATTGAACCTGCAACCTTAACGTTACAAGCCCAGTTCCCTAACCATTATACCACACTGCCTGCTTGTACTTGTACACGCACTTAAACCGAGAACAAAACGTTCCAAAGCTTTGCTTCATAAACCTGGAGAGGCCACTGGGTCCTGCAGGGTTGAAAAGGCAAGGCCACCTCCCTGTGGCGCCCACGCCCCCGTCACAACTCACTGTCACTACCCCAAGGCTGAGGCCTGCTCCCAGCGCACAAGGTGACACTATGAGGCCGGCAAGCTACGAAGGACAGGACAGGATTAGTTAACCGCCTGCTGACTCCAGCAAACCTGACGCCGGAGATCAAGAGCTGACACTTTACCTGCTGATGGATCCAGGGCCCGGCAACCGGGCGCGCAGAGGCCAGGAGCAAGGAGAAGGAGCGTTACCGAGTTTAAGTGAGAGCGCGAGCAATATCACCAGCCCTCTGGAAGGTCAGAACCATTAACGGCTCTGCAATGAAATGTCAAGGAGGATTGTGGGTAATTACGGTGCACAGCACGCTCTTCAGCAGCCGGTGAGAGCCGCGCTAGGGCCGCCGTCGTAAAGATGGCGGTCACGTGTTCACGGTAACATGCATGCATGCACACAGATGAGGTCTACAGCCCTCTTAGGGCCCAGTGCTGGGTCAGGGTGACCGTGTATATCATGTGAAGTACCCAACCTTCTTGTCAGGGCGTAAAATTGAACAGGGATATTTATGCAGCAAACTGCTCACGACTTAACCCCCACCACCCCCCACCCTACAGAGACAAGATGTGTGGACAGGTGATGATGTAAATGGAAGGGTAACACTCTTTTATTTCCCCCTTTCCCAGAGGGGGAGGGAGAGAGGAGAGAGAGAGGGAGAGAGAGAGAGAGAGAGAGAGAGAGAGAGAGAGAGAGAGAGAGAGAGAGAGAGAGAGAGAGAGAGAGAGAGAGAGAGAGAGAGAGAGAGAGAGAGAGAGAGAGGGGGAGAGAGAGGGGGAGAGAGGAGAGAGAGAGAGAGAGAGAGAGAGAGAGAGAGAGAGAGAGAGAGAGAGAGAGAGAGAGAGAGAGAAAAAACTCCTCCACACTTCCTCTGAAGCTGAGGCTGCACAAGGAGTCACTGGAGATACAGCCCTGGAGATTCAGCCCTGGAGATTCAGCCCTGGAGATACACCCTGGAAGGCCCCTGGAGGAGCCCTTCAGTGCTTCACACCTTCAGCCCTGGAAATACAGCCCCTGAGGGGCCCTGGAGAGCCCTGGAGCAGCCTCACAGGGGAACAGGGAGATTCAGCCCTGATGGGCATTCAGCCCTGAGCAGCCCTGGAGATACTGGAGATACAGGGAGAACAGCCCTGGCCCCTGGAGATGCCCTGGCAGCCCTGGAGATACAGCCCTGGAGCAGGCCTGACTCTCAAGGCCCCTGGGAAGTGCAGGATGCCCCTGATGGGCAGAACAGAGCAGGCCTGATGGGGAACAGGCCTCACAGGGGAACAGGACCCTGATGGGCAGAGAGAGCAGGCCTGACAGGGGAACAGGGCCCTGATGGGCAGAGAGAGCAGGCCTCACAGGGGAACAGGGCCCTGGCAGGGGAACAGGGCCCTGAGGGGCAGAGAGAGCAGGACTCACAGGGGAACAGTCCCTGATGGGCAGAGAGAGCAGGCCTCACAGGGGAACAGGGCCCTGATGGGCACAGAGAGCAGGCCTGGCAGGGGAACAGGAGTTGAGATGGGTGGAAATGAGGTCCTGGGTGGACACGCCCCTGCTCCCTGAGGAAAGGTTAATGAGCTCAGATACGGCGCGCCAGCATCACCACAGGCACACAGGCAAGCACCTCCCTGCCTGGTGCTGCTGTCTGGAAGGATCTCTCAGCCCACACACACACACACACACACACACACACACACTCTCTCACTCTCACGCCCATGCTCACTCTCACGCTCAATCTCACGCTCACTCCCACACACACACACACACTCTCACGCTCACACTCACTCAAACGCTCACTCTCACACACACACACACACACACACACACTCACACACACTCACACACACTCACACACACTCACACACACACTCACACCCACACACACCCACACACACTCACACACACACACACACACACACACACACACACACACACACACACACACACAGACAGACACACACACATCAACTCTCTCTCTCACACACACACACACACACACACACACACACACACACACACACACACACACAGCACACACTCTCACACACACACACAGTATTACTGACAGACCGCTGGTGTATTCAGTGTCTGCTCTAGTGGAAGCTATAAATATCCTCCTGTTCCCTGGCATGGTACGATGGGCTCTGTGTGCGTGAGTGTGCTTCCCTTCCCTTGCCATTCGAGGAAGAAATGTGGTCGGAAAAAAATCTTGAATGATCGTGATCGGCGATCACTTAAACATTTGGTGAAATCATATCGTAAAAAATCAACAGTAGAACTCACGGCTATGTTTAATAGTGAAGGTAAGAGCATTTCCACATGCACAATGCGAAGGGAACTCAAGGGATTGGGGCTAAACAGCTGTGTAGCCTTAAGAAAACCACTTGTCAGTGAGGCTAATCGGAAAAAAAGGCTTAAATTTGCTAGGGAGCGTAAAGATTGGACTCTGGAGCAATGGAAGAAGGTCATGTGGTCTGATGAGTCCAGATTCACCCTATTCCAGAGTGATGGGTGCATCAGGGTAAGAAGAGAGATGGATGAAGTGATGCACCCATCATGCCTAGTGCCTACCGTACAAGCCTGTGGGGGCAGTGTTATGATCTGGGGTTGCTGCAGTTGGTCAGGTCTAGGTTCAGCAACGTTATGTGCCCAAAGAATGAGGTCAGCTGACTACCTGAATATACTGAATGACCAGGTTTTTCCATCAATGGATTTTTTCTTCCCTGATGACACGGGCATATTCCAAGATGACAATGCCATGATTCATCGGGCTCAAATTGTGAAAGAGTGGTTCAGGGAGCATGAGACATCATTTTCACACATGGATTGGCCACCACAGAGTCCAGACCTTAACCCCATTGAGAATCTTTGGGATGTGCTGGAGAAGACTTTGCACAGCGGTCCAACTCTCCCATCAACAATACAAGATCTTGTATGTATGCAACTCTGGACGGAAATAAATGTTGTGACATTGCAGAAGCTTATCGAAACGATGCCACGGCGAATGCGTGCCGTAATCAAAGCTAAAGGCGGTCCAACAAAATATGACTGTGTGACTTTTTTTTGGGACAGGCAGTGTATACGCCATTTATCAGACGCTTTTATCCAAAGCGACTTACAGTAGTGAATGCACACGTGGCCCCAATGGGAATCAAACTCACAACCTAAGCGTTGTCAGCGCCACGCTCTACCTACTGAGCCACACAGAGCCACGCTCTACCTACTGAGCCACACAGAACCATGCTCTACCTACTGAGCCACACAGAACCACGCTCTACCTGAGCCACTGAGCCACACAGAACCACGATCTACCTACTGAGTCACACAGAACCATGCTCTACCTACTGAGCCACACAGAACCATGCTCTACCTACTGAGCCACACAGAACCACGCTCTACCTACTGAGACACACAGAACCACACTCTACCTACTGAGACCCACAGAACCACGCTCTACCTACTGAGACACACAGAACCACGCTCTACCTACTGAGCCACACAGAACCACGCTCTACCTACTGAGCCACACAGAACCACGCTCTACCTACTGAGCCACACAGAACCACGCTCTACCTACTGAGACACACAGAACCATGCTCTACCTACTGAGCCACACAGAACCACGCTCTACCTACTGAGCCACACAGAACCACGCTCTACCTACTGAGCCACACAGAACCACGCTCTACCTACTGAGCCACACAGAACCATGCTCTGCCTACTGAGCCACACAGAACCAGGCTCTACCTACTGAGCCACACAGAACCACGCTCTACCTACTGAGCCACACAGAACCACGCTCTACCTACTGAGCCACACAGAACCACACTCTACCTACTGAGCCACACAGAACCACGCTCTACCTACTGAACCACAGAACCACGCTCTACCTACTGAGACACACAGAACCACGCTCTACCTACTGAGCCACACAGAACCACGCTCTACCTACTGAGCCACACAGAACCACGCTCTACCTACTGAGCCACACAGAACCACGCTCTACCTACTGAGAACCACGCTCTACCTACTGAGCCACACAGAACCACACTCTACCTACTGAGCCACACAGAACCACTGTGTTTTTATTCAACCATGGAAGGTAAACTGAGAACTAATTTAGTCTCTGACTATGATGAGCTGGGGAAACGAGCTCAGTAGGGCATTGCTGTGGGGTGGGGGCCCAAGTTTGGGGGGACCAGTTCTGGCTCTGCCGTTAGCACCCCTACTCTTTTGCCGTCTAAGTGCTGAGGCCACTTTAATGGGCGTAGTGAGCCAGGACCTCAGTTTAATGTCTCAGACATTACTGCACAACTTTCTAAATAATTCCACTTCCAGCAGCAGAATCAGGGTATTCTGGAGGAGTATTCAGCTTTTTTATTTTTTATAATTTTTTTAAAATTTGTTTCAGATTTTTCCCCCATTTTCCCCCGAGAGCTTCCCTGTGGGCAAAACAAAGAGGTGAGTTCCGTCTCGAAGGAAGCGGTTCATCGCCAATCCTAGGGTAGTGGCTGGTCCCATAGTTGCGGGTGGCGGGCTCATGGGGCAGGGTGAATTGAAGAAAGGGAGGGTACCAATGGCCCACCAAATTTGGAGAAAAACAGGGGAAAAAATCTGAAATAAAATTGACAAAAGGGAGGATAGGAAGTGTTAAGAAAATACACCGTCTGGGTGGCGGATAGCTAGCGCAGAAATACATTTAAAAAGAAAATACACCGTTTGTGGACTGTGCATTTTCAGCTCAATGTGCACTTGGAAATGTGCCCCCAGAAAAGTGATACTTCTCCTTAGAGATGCACCGATCGATCGGCCTCTGACCGGAAATGGCCGATTTTCAGCTGATCGGCCTCAATCGGTGACTTGATCCCGATCACTCCACATAGCCGATTCTGTGCGCCGGTTGTCTCCTCGCCCCCTCTTTTCACGTGACGTGCGCGCACCCGTGAGCCAATGCAAACAGATCAGATGAGCGCAGCGCTGAAAACGCTCAACATGTCCTTAGTATGGGCGTTTTCACAGTCAGTGAAGACGACTTAAAGCTTGCAGTTTGTCATACATGTCAATCGAAAATAAGCCGCGGAGGAACAACCTCGAAAACGTTCGGAACGACCAACCTAATCAGACACTTGAAAAGTCATCACCCAGGTACCAAGTCGATGCCCAAATTCTGAAAATGTGACGTAGTCGTTTTTCTACAGTACCGTAGGTACCGGGGTTAATTAACAATTAACTTCGTTGCGCTAGTTCGGTTCCTCTGAACCATTTTCCATTAATAGAACATAGTGGTAGTGCATAAACTTGACGTAATAATGCCCTGCTGAAGCACTGAATTGCACTGAAATCATTATGTTCGCTAATGAGTGACGTTATGAAACAGTGCTATTCACTCATACAAATCGAACTTATTAGACCTAATGATAAATTCATCTAACGATTTCTAGCTAAACCACAAATGGTGTATTAACTGTGTTGTGCATGAAGGTGCCAGCTGTGCGTTTCCACTATCAAACAAACTCAGAAACAGCAGCATCGCCTCTTTTCCAATTACTCCTAGTTTGAAACATTTTTATCTAGGCTTTGAAGCTAGTTAAAGTCGTAGTCGTTAGGCTACCTGACTCACGCAAATAACGAAATTCTGCTGAAGAGCGGCTTGTTTCAATGCCTTTGACAAGCTCCGCAACTGAAACATCCGCCCTTATATCGCTACAAGTGTTTTCCATTGCACTATATAGAATTGGGATCTACTCTAATCCACCTCTAGCAAACAAATTAGTCTAGCGCATCATAGGTTCGAACTAACCTGTTTTCCATTAGCATTGTCGCAATAACTTTCTGATGCACATCAAGTTGAAGCCATATAATTATTTAATGGAAAAGGGCTTGTGTCATCTGTCATCAGAATATAACGTTAGTGTTTTAAAAATATTTCCGGACTAATGGTCTGTCACCATGTCAGTACATTTAAACTACTCTTGTTTCTTTTTATTTATTACTTAAAGGCTACATGCCACTGTTGTTGGATTCTCTTTTATTCATCATTGAATTTAATTTGCACAAAAAAGAAAAGCTCTGTCCAGTAACCTGGAACACTTTTTTTTTTTGAAATGTGTTTTAGTGAGACCTACCTAATGCTTCTGACCTACCTCAGAATTGTCAATCTTAATTTTCTATTAAAGCAAAGTTACAAAAATGTTTGTGTAAGTTGTCAATTATTGTTTTTAGGAAAAAAAATCGGAATCGGCCAAAATCGGTATCGGCAGGTCAGACTAATCAAAAATTGGAAATCGGAATCGGCCAAGAAAATCGCAATCGGTGCATCTCTACTTCTCCTCCTGCACCGCGTTTCTGCGGCTCTTTGACCTCGGCACGTGAATCATCTCTTAATCGCACCTGCAGAGGAGTCAGGATCACAACAATCGCAGACACGTTGTGCATCCGAGGTTAAGCGGGAGCAGGCCTCATACAGTCCTCTGTGCTGTTAATTAATTAGTATCCAGCAAAGGCTCAGAGAGTACACTTATTATCACGCGTGAGAGGTTCGCTTTCGCTGTACCTCTCTCTCTCTTCGCGACATAAACGATCGTTAATTAGCCACTTTTGTCACTTTGCTACTTTTCACACCAGCCAAAAACAATAAACGCTCCACCTGTAGCATGGGCTGCTCTCATTAGTGTGCGCCAAGCTGCTCTGACATACATTACAAACAAAACAACACCATTATAAATCAGGCTACAGTCTAATAAGGGGGTAACGTAATCACCGACTAAGTGGACTGTGGACTCCACTGCTTTTGGCTCTGCCACAGCATGGAAATACTACAAACACCTCCGAGTTATCCTATCTAAACCAATCCACTAGAAATAACGACATAAGCAGGGGTGCACATAAGTGGTACGCCAGTAGGCAGTTCGCATCCTCAAACGTTAATCGCGTACCAAGTAAGACGACAGACTTTTGAAACATACGCGACTTTAAGTTTGATCAGTCCATCACTGGTAAGTTAATTAGTTAACTTACATTTTAGGCATTTAGTAGACGCTCTTATCCAGAGCGACTTACACGGTTTACATTTCTTTACATACAATCCATTTATACAGCTGGATATTTTACTGAAGCAATCCAGGTTAAGTACCTTGCTCAAGGGTACAACAGCAGTGTCCCCACCTGGGAATCGCGGAGGGTAAAAACAGCAACACATGAATTTGATTGGCTCTTACCGGGCGATATCGCCCCGAAAGTTCAGCATTCTCAACTTTTTCTGTGTCGCCGCCACGCCCACAAATTTAACATCGCCGAATCGCCTGCAGTCGCCGGTAGTTGCCCGTTCTCATAGAAAATGAATGCATTTCCGGCAACTAGTTGCCCAGTTGCCCGCTGTTAAAGCGCAGGGTTATGAGCGACTGGACTCGGGTGTGCCTGCTCTCCTCACCCGGCTTCACGCTCTCAAGGTCGGAGAATCCCCCAGTGCGCCTCTGCTCCCGTATTCAGGAGCGGCCATGTCGAGGCTATAAATAACTCTGCTGTCCGAACATGCACCGCACCCCTCCTCACACACACACCCCAGGAAACCTGTGTCTACGGTGAAATGCCAAATATAGATTTATACTTAGAAGGGGGGAGAGGATGCTAAATATAGCCGCTTTTTTTATTCATTGATTTATTTCTGTGTCTTCTGCATTGAGGCCACTTCCCTTTGAATCAGCCAGGCCTTAGCGATGAGACGTTATTCACCCGTGCCAAAGCGTTAGGCACATGGACACCTTGCCTATGTTGCATGTGGTTGCCTTTGGGTAGGGAACTGTGTCTATACTGTATCATTGAACAAAGTGTGTAACGCTGCCTATATCAGCTATATAAATGGATATTATCTAATATATATATATTCAGTGTTGGGGAGGTTACTCTGAAAATGTAGTTAACTAAGTTACCATGTACTCTACACTGGGAGTAGTGAAGCTACAGCAAAGCTACCATGGTGAGAAGAGTAGTTGGCTACACTAAAACTACTTTTAAAAAGTAGCTAACTACATTGAAGTTACTTTATGGGGGAAAACTGTACATAAATGGCCATTGCTTTAGTTCATTTTACTTTAGCTCTTCTAAATGAATTACCTTTAAGTGCAGATAATTACAAAGCACTGGGTATATACCTGGTGATTAACACTGTAAAAGAAAGTGTAATCCAATTTCTTAATTTTCAATACTGAAAATACAGTATGTACCTCCCAAAGACAAAATCTGTCAGTGCAAATTAAGGATAAGTATGTCTTTATACATTTTTAAATTTTACATTTTAAGCATTTAGCAGACGCTCTTATCCAGAGCGACTTACAAGATGTGCATTAATACATGGTAGGAACAATCATAGTTAGCGCACGAGATCAGTGCAGTAATACAGCAATAGACATCATTGCAGGCATCTGCGTACCATACCTGTAACACCGGGAAGGAAAAGGTTAGTGAATTTTAATTTTTTTTAATTTTTTTATGTTGTACACAATTAAAACTTGTATAATGTAAAACAAATTAAAAAGTAAACACTTTTATGTCATACAATAAGCAGCTTCTACCCAGGGTGAGATTAGATGCCTGTTCCACATTCCCAGAACATGGAGTAAATAGTGCGTTTACAATGTGCACAGTGGAGCGAAAGCACTTGTTTGTTCCTTTTTGGGGGTGTGTGTACACGTACCCCTGGTTGGGAAACACGGCTCTAGGCCAACCTGTTGCCCTGTTTAGCTGTTCACGCAGAGGCACGGCGAGGGAAATATGCTTTGACCTCCATTCATTTCAATGGAAAGATGCGCCTGCTTGCGCTTGACGCGTGAATGGCTCAGCATCAAGCTCTGGGACCTGAGGCTGAACCCCAGCCTCTGCGGCTGGATCCTGAACTTCCTGTCGGACCGGCGCCAGGTGGTGAGGATGGGCCCCATCACCTCCGCCCCTCTGACCCTCAACACCGGGGTTGCGTCCTGAGCCCCCCAGGGTTGCGTTCTGAGCCCTCTCCTCTACTCCCTGTACACCCAAGACTGTGTGGCCACTGTGTGGCCACGCACAGCTCCACCAGGGTGATCAAGTTCGCCGATAACACGACGGGGTAGGCCTGATCACGGACAACGATGAGACGGCCTACAGGAGAGAGGTCAGCAACCTGGCACAATGGTGTCAGGAGAACAACCTCTCTCTCAACGTTGACAAGACCAAGGAGCTCATCGTGGACTACAGGAAGGAGAGAGAGAGGCAGGAGCCCCTCACCATCGGCGGGTCCACTGTAGAGCGGGTCAGTGACTTCAGGTTCCTCGGTGTCCACATCACTGAGGACCTGTCCTGGTCCGCCCACACTGGCCACGTAGTCAAGAAGGCACAACAACGCCTCTTCTACCTCAGGCGGCTGAAGAAGTTCGGGATGGGGCCCAAGATCCTGCGGGCTTTCTACAGAGGCACTACTGAGAGTATCCTGACCGGCAACATCACCGCGTGGTACGGAAACTGCTCAGGCCTCAACCGCAAGGCACTGCAGAGGGTGGTGCGGTCCGCTCAACACATCAGCGGAGGCACGCCCCTCCCCTCCATCCAGGAACTGTACAACAGCCGGTGTGCCAGCAGCGCCCACAGGATCATCAAAGACCCCAGCCACCCCAACCACAGCATGTTCCAGCTGCTACCGTCAGGCAAACGGTACCGCAGTCTCCAGGCCAGGACCAGTAGGCTCAGAGACAGCTTCTTCCACCAAGCTATCAGGCTACTGAACTCTGGCCACTAGCCTAGCTAGCCCAACTGCCAATTTTGCACATCCAGGTGGACTGAGCACAGACACACCTGCACAGACCCAGCACGCGCAGGCGACACTCGCACACACACACACACACACACACACACACACACACACACACACACACACACACACACACACACACACACACACACACACACACACACACACACACACACACACACACACACACACACACACACACACACACACACACACACACACACACACACACACACACACTACTCACTCCTGTACTGTTGCCTCGTGCCCCTAGTACCACTTGCTGCTACTTGATCTGCTGCACTACCACTGAGTCTGCTATCCTGCTATTTTGTACTGTTACCATATTACATTGTTACATATATTACATTGTTACCTATATTTTATATATTTATTCATGTATGCTCATTTGCACTGTCATTACTATTACGGGTATTACTATTTTGTTTACAATGTGTGGTTTTTCTGTGTGTATTTCTGATGCTGCGAAGTTGAGGGGCCAGGCCCAAGATTTTTACTCTGGTGTACGTAGTATCACAGATGTAACAAATAAAGGAATCTGAATCTGAATCTGGAGACTAAACTAACTAGCTGTCACATAATATGAAAATATTATTTTTATGTGCGCCCCACCAAGAGAAAATAGCACCGACCCCACTGCATACAGACGGAATCTAAACGAATGCTCAAGGTTGGCAGTTCGCAGGCCTACTAGGAAGTTTGCTCGTTGATGTTTCATGAATGAACCAAAGCCACAAACTCTGTTTTGAGGACAGTAATCCCGAAACCCAACTTCAACATTCAATTTAACCATCCCTTTTGCTAACGTAGTTAGCCAGAGTTGCATGGTAAAACAGCAGCTAAATTAGCAACCTGATGTTAGCGGGCTAGCTACTCACTCACCTGAATGTGTGTTCTCAAGTTTGAGCTTGATGTCTTCCATGCGTTGAGCAACTTCTGCTTCGGTTGACAGAATGCGCTCAAAAGTGTGACTTTCTCATTTTCTTTCATTAGTTTCGTGTATGGCCATGGTGGTTCCACCTTCTCGTCCACGATTAGCCAAGAGTACCGCTGCACCTTCTCATCAAACAAAATCAAACAGCTGCGTTGAAACCGTCACCTGACATTTGATATTTAAAAAAAAACATTTTAAAATAATAAATATAATAATAATACTGCTGCTGGGTAAGATGTAAAGTGTAACTTTTGTCCACGCTAACCCCCTACTTGACGAAAACAATAATTGAACTACTTGAAAGCTACTAAATTTTTAAATTAAATTACCATACGTTACTGGGAAATTAGTTGCTCCGCTACGTATAATTCCGCTACTCCAAAACACTATATATTATGTAGCCTACAGTCAGTGGACAAAACAAATAAACACCAGTATAAAGCCAGTACGGCCTGTATGACCCGTGGCATTTACCTGCGTCTTGAATTCTGCAGGAGGAATATGGCTAGTGATGTGCAGTTCGCCAATGATTCGTTAGAATTGAACGACTCTTTTTACTGACTCGGGAGTTATGATTCGTTTCCTCAGTTGAGTCGTTCATTTTACTCGTTCGATTGACCGAGCGACTCCGCCTACATTGCACTCATCTTCCAACCAACATGTTTTTAAACATAATTTACCGCGTTGTGCAAAAGCATTTCAATGACGCGATGTTGCAGGACATAACATTGTAAAACCAAAAGTAAACCCATTAGCTGCTGACTGCCTAAACTCGTGTTTTATGAGTGAACGAATGGGCATTACCCCTAGGGCTACTGAACAAAATGAACGACAATCACAACTCTTTCGGGTCTCGAGAATAACAACTCTTGAGTTCTTCTAATCAGGTGCATTATCCAGTTGTGTTTGCTATCACAACGGTGCATTGCAATGGTTTAGCTCTCATGGGCCAAGATAATCTATCACGCCAAAGAACGGCTATCTCCACTCCACTGAACGAACGAGACGTGTCTGAACGAATCGTTCGCGAACAGTGAAGCAAACCGGTTTTGAACGAGAATCACAACATTTTCGAGTCTTCGTTCGCCGGTACCTATGCGCTCTGGGCAAATGGTGATTACTGAATCGAGTCAGGAAAAATAATCTTCCCATCAGTAAATATGGCGCCACTCTTCCTTGAGAAAACCAGTCAACACATACTTAGCTAAAGTTAGTGGAAAACAGTCTCAGGCTTCAATCCAGAATATCCCCAAAATGCTTGATTGAGTGCGTGTGTTTGTGTGTATACGTTCACATACGTGTGTGTGAGTGAGTATGCACATGTGTGAGTTTATACACGCGTGTTGTGTGTGTGCGCTCGCGCTTGCACATTGTGTGCGTGTGTGTATGTGCATGCATGCGAGAGTGTGTGTGTGTGCGCCTGTGCATGTGTTGTGCATGCACATGTGTGTGTGTGTGTGTGTGTAGTGTATGTGTGCTATGCATGCAGGTTTTGTGTGTGTGTCTGTGCATGTGTGTTAGTGCATGCACATTGTGTGTGTGTGTGTGTGTGTGTGAGTGCTTTCAGAGCTCAAAGCTCATCAGTGCTATGCATGCAGGTTTTGTGTGTGTGTGTCAAAGCTCATCAGTGCACACAGCCAGCCCTGCAGTGTGAAAGTGTGTTTAGCTCAGGGTGTATGGGGAGAAGGGACCCTGCTCTATTTCCAGTGTCCCCCTGAGTGCACAGAGAGACAGAGAGAAACAGTCAGTTCCAGTGGCAGTCATAATGGGCGCAATTCTTCCAGAACATTCTCCTAGACAGAGAAATGCTCTATTAAGATGAAGAGGTACTTAAACTGTGAACACAGGACGGCTTCAGACAACCACAGGAGGAATAGTTGATGTGTTTTCAATGCTATTGCACCTTGAAAATGCAATTTTACGATATAGGCCTACTTAATTGAATCAAAACTAAAATAGTATCATACGTGTCATGACACCAAATCAAAAGACAAATGGACAGATGACAGAACACAGCTGAATTATGTTTTATGTGTGCAACTCTCTCAGCCTCTTATATTGGTTAACCGAACAAAACTGAAAAGAATGCAATGTATTTCCCCCCTCCAATGGCTTGCTATTAATCATTATGAGAATAATGAATTTTTGTAGGCAAAACTGTATTCATTCATTAAAACTGTTATCCTGATACTTTGCTGTGTGTCGTAGTTCGTGTGAGACACAGGTATTCTCATGATTGGTCCGGCCATGTACAGTGAGCCCATGTAAAATATGATTATTACAGTTACGTGTCCCAGACTCCAGGTAAAAATGGCAGAATAGCAACAGAGGGAAAAAAGTATTAATAAAAGGAAAAGCACACATCACTAGTAACTTTATCCAAGTGGTTTTACCAAGGTGACTACCATAGCTTATATGTATGTGTGTGTGTGTGTGTGTGTGTGTGTGTGTATATACTGTATATATATACATTTTTTAACAAACATTTTTCAGGCTAAATACCTTGCTGAAGGGAACCACTGCAGTACCTGATATCAAACCTAGGTCTGGGTCCAACACCACTATGCCCCAAAATACCCTCATCTCAATATACCCCTGGGCTTGGACCTATTATTATGTTGGGGTAGTTTAACTGAATGTGTTCATTTTAACCCCTGAGATAAATAAAGGGTATAATTGGCAACCAAACTGTGAGAAAAACAAAATGAATAAACTAGCAGCACCATCTGATGAGGGGGCTCTGCTATAATACTTCTCAAGAATGAATTTCACGCAGATCTCCCACAATGCACCCTGTCGCTGTCCAGCCTGGATTTACAGCCCACAGCGCGGCTGTAGGAATGTCCATCTCAGCCGGAAGAGACCAGCACCTGCTCTCCGTCTCCGTGGAGACCTCTACATCGCTGACTGGGACTGCTTCTGGGAGAGACTGAGGCTGTGTTCGAAACCGCTCCCTATTCCCTATATAGTGCACTATATAGTGTGTACGCCATTTTGTAGTGTGCGACGAATTCTAAACTGTTAATTTCGTTCACTATATAGTGAACGAGAAAATACCCACAATTCACCGTGATTTGTAGTGAACAGCGAATGTACCCTACAATTTCTCCCGTGTACCACAATGCAATGCGGTCGTGTCATACCGTCATACATACGCCTCCGTTTATGCCTCAAGAACAAAAGTTGAGCCAACAGCTCATGGTGGTGGTAACGTTAGCTAACTGCTTTAGCCACCGATAGCTACCGTTATTATCGCTATGGGAGTTGGTGCTAGTCGCGAGCTCGTGAGTTATCCTAATGTTATTTTCTCCACACGAGCTAGTTAGCTCACAACTTCCATAACGGTAGCTATTGGTGGCTAAAGCAGTGGCTAGCAGACAGCACCACAGTTGACAAAACCACACTTGCACATCATTAGAATTTCAACAATTTATTTGGGATTTAACATTCAAAACTGAACATGCAAACCCGATACCACCTGAGTACATTTCAACAGCTGTCATGAGTGCTCGGTTTGTTTACGCAATACTGGGCGCATCCGCTTGCGTCACCTGAATATCTGGCACTTTTTTTTGACGCAAATGACGTTCAGTTGTAGTATCCGAAAACACTATTTTCGTTCGCTACATAGTACACTATATAGTAACTACTATATAGGGAATAGGGAATAGTGAACGAGTGAGCGGTTTCGAACACAGCCTGAGTCTCTCTTAAAGGGGCGAGACGGAATCCTCTGACATACTTCCGCAGTCTGTGGGTCCTTGCTTGGAATGGCGGGATTATCCTGACACATTCGATTCAGAGCGGCGGTCCGTTGCTACAGCAGATCATTTTACATTTACATTTTAAGCATTTAGCAGATGCTCTTATCCAGAGCGACTTACAAGATGTGCATTAA
Organism: Aldrovandia affinis; assembly: GCA_029706075.1. Taxonomy (NCBI): domain Eukaryota; kingdom Metazoa; phylum Chordata; class Actinopteri; order Notacanthiformes; family Halosauridae; genus Aldrovandia; species Aldrovandia affinis. The sequence goes on along the minus strand of JAINUG010000137.1, from coordinate 506,160 downwards.
TACATGGTAGGAACAATCATAGTTTGTGCACAAGATCAGTGCAGTAATATAGCGATAGACATCGTTGTTGGCAGCTGCATGCCATACCTGTAACACTGGGAAGGAAAAGTATTTTTCTCAAACAGTATCGCTCTCTGTTTTCCCCCCCAAAGAACATCTCTCTATACCCATCTTTTCCTCTCTGAATCTCACCGCTTCCAACCTTTTCCCTTAATCACATAACAAAAAGGTCAAATATGACTTGTACCATCTCTGATTTAGTTCTAAAAACATTTCATAAACTCCACATGGCAAACGGCAGCTGAAATCAGACACTAACAAAGTAATTTGAGGAAAGAGGAGAGACAGACCCTATCTGTGTAATGATTCATTATTGATGCTAACTGATTTAGCAGTGCAGCTCAGTGATAAGTGTGAAGCAAATGGATCTATATAGAGAATCCCTGAGGAAACTACATGGGAATCCATTAGTGCTGCCTGCCTCTTTAATTTAGCTTTTAGCAGAAAACTCGCTGAAATCATATGTGATGGAAAGCCTGTTTTTACTTACAGCCCAACATTACGTTTGCATTGGATTAAACTTTCATTGAAGTGTGATAAATAATTTGTATGACAATACGCTAAAGCACATTCTTGGCTTTATCAACCCTTACGACACCCCCGGTTTGTATAAATAGTGCTTCGTCTAACATAACCAAAGTTAAAGTTGCTGTCTATAATTGGAAGGAAAGTTGCTAGGCAAGAATACTTATAATTGGTTATGTTGTTTGTAAAACATACTTTGACCGTTGTCTTTCAGTCCAAGGGAATGCAGTTCATATTCATTCCCATGGTAGGAGAGATATTTGTTAAATGTGTTTGAGAACAGTAAGTTTATGGAGATTTTCTTTATCATGAGAATTGCGAGGAGATAAATATAGATATTGTTAGTGCATCAAAACGGTACAGACCAAAACTGTGTACATTTTTTACATAATTTTTAATCATATTATTCTATTTTCTCCCCATTTTTGGATTCCCCAACCATATTTTTTGTCCCATCTCATTGTTGCAATGACCTCTCTCAGTTCAGGAGAGACGGAAAAGCCTGACTGCTTTAGGGCAGGGGTCTCCAATCTGACCTGAGAAGGGCCGGGGTAGGTGCAGGTTTTGGTTCTAGCCCAGCATGGCAACGCAGTGTTCAGGAGCACATCTTCTCGATGTTGTCCGTGTATTCATTTACTAATAATTTATAGTTTATTGGTGTTTCCTTTTCTTTGTTCACTACCTGAACAGTTCCCAATCAGTTTAGGGTCCATGTCCAGAAACATTCCAAGCATGTTCTGAATGTTCCCAAGCCTACACCCAAAATCACTACTCATTTAGATTTTTGAGTTTTTTTACATTTCGTTTTCTGATTTTATCCCGTTTTTCTCCCAATTTGGTAGCCAATTACACCCACTATTTTCAGGTCAATCCCTCCCTCGTTGTTCGCTGCCATAGCCCTGTGACCGGTAGTGACAAAGGCGAAGTATTGTCTCCTCTGAGCCGGCACTCGCCAGGCTGTTGACCATATCTCCAGCACCCCAGAGCCACTCCTGTGTGCAGCGAACGTCCTGTCAACTTCCCTCCCCCCTCCCTGGGGCAGACAGCCAATCGCCGCCCCCAGTGGCACTCCCGGCCAGAGCCGACTCTGGCGCAGCGGGTGGGGATCGAACCCCAGTCGCCGTGGCCAGCGTCGAACGTTGTAACCACTGGACCGCGCGGGAGGCATAAAGCTTCGCTCTTTTGTGAGAGAAAGTCCCGCGCAACACTGAACAACTTGCAAAATGTCGCTATCATTTCATTCACTTTTGGTCCACAGTCCTTTGCCAGACCTTCACTCTTTAATAATAATATAATAATAATAATAATATACGCCATTTGGCAGACGCTTTTATCCAAAGCGACTTACAGTAGTGAATGCTTACATTTTCAGTATATGTGACCCCAGTGGGGATTGAACCCCAGGTGGTATCCCAATGCTATTGTCTCTTTCAGCACGGTGCTTAACCTGAATAGCTTCAGTAAATGTCCAGCTGTATGAATGGATTGTATGTAAAAAAAAAAAGTCAACTGTTTAAGACGCTCTGGATCAGCATCTGCTAAAGTACATTGTGAATTGGGAGTGCTTAGACGAGGAATGTATTTTGTAACCTATTTAAACAGCTGGAGTTTTGCAGAGATGACTGCGGTAAAGCACCTTGCTCAAGGATACAAAGCAGTGGGGGGTTTTGAACCACAGATTCACTTAACCAGATGGCCAGCTCTGTATTCTTGACATTGAAAGTTATTTCTCTCTACAGTCCAACATGACAGATTCAGTTGAAGGTCTGCCGTTGGGCACACACATTATGAATATTCATAAACTGAAGTATAGCACTGAAAACTCCGGTCACCAACCAGAACCTCCAAGAGTCAGGAAGTAGAAAGGGTGGAGGGAATGTAGTGTACTGGTTAGGGAAGCTGGGCTTGCAACTCAGAGGTTGCTGGTTCGATTCCCAGGGTACTCTGCCATTGTACCCTTGAGCTAAAGGTACTTAACCTGAATTGCTTCAGTAAAAATATCCAGCTGAACAAATGGATTGTATGTAAAGAAATGTAAACTGTGTAAGTCGCTCTGGATAAGAGCGTCTGATAAATGCCTAAAATGTAAATGGAATGCAGCTGACCATCTGGTTACTGTAGAGAATTTGTGTTCGAACCCTCAACCCTAACCTACTGTTCCAGACAGCCTTACTTGTGTGTGTCAGTCAGTGTGTGTGACAGAGCTTATTGTATTAAGCTACTGCTAGCCTCGCAAGCTAGACTTTTGTTTTTATATCCTTGTGGATGTAACCCCTGGCCATGAAAGCGCTGTGCTGGGTGATAAGCCCACCCATACTACAGGGAGAAGCCCTGTTGATCCCCACCATAAATAATTTAACATGACGAATGACGATCTCTTAGAGATGATACTCTAATAGCCAGCCAATGAAAAGTACTTCAGAAATCCTGAAGTGGAAATGAAAAGCTATCATACTTTTTTTAATTAATTTACTCAGTCGGTAAGCCTGAGGGCTTAGACTAAGCTATTGTCGCAGTGTATTTTAGCTGGATTCATTGGGAAAAGGACCCCCCAATTCAAAATGCTATTGTCCCAGTGCACATCACTGGGGAGTGCACTTTGGAGGACACAAGCCAGATGGCCAAACTGACTTTCTGAGGAAAAACAAGACAAACCGTGTGTGTTTGTTTTTCACAAAGCATTGTCATCGTGTTAATGTCCCACCTGCTTTCTGTTTTACTTCACCCGTGAGGAAACTCCCCGGGATCTGAATCTTGTCACATTTTTACAGCACGATTAAGATCGTAATTTATGACAGTGCAATTCTGAGATGGGGGCACTTTTTTTCTTCTTCTTTTCAGCCTGGCCTGGTTGTTTTCCGTTTTGAAAATAAAAAAGCAAGGTCCTTTTCTATGCTAATTGTGTCTTTTCTAAAATATACGATTGTTTTATAATTGCAGTTTATTTCTCACTTTTTCTCCCAGTATGGTAAATCGGGTGAATTTATGAAAGTGTAGAAGGTGTAGAATTCCAAGGCTGTCCAGAAAGGCCGGCGTTAAATATTTATCATGCGTTGGGAGAAAACATAAAAACAAAGGCACTGTATATCGGAGAGCCCTGGTGGGCATTGCCATTTATATCTTGACTATAAGAGAGGCCCGCTTGCTCTGCATTGTGCACTGAAGAGAGAAACGATATCTGAGAACACAGAGTGTATATTCAGAAGAACGCCCAGCTGTGGCTGTATTTGAGAGTGGGGGTTCAGGGGCAGGTGACTGATTCACAGTGACAGTGTCTCAAAGCAGGCAGGGAGAGAGGGGGAGGGAGAGGGGGAGGGAGAGGGGAGGGAGGGAGGGAGGGAGGGAGGAAGAATCAGACCTCACGCCAAAACCTGAAATCCATGGAGCCAATCAACCAAGATGTACAGGTAACTTCCAAAATAAACACCAACATAGTATCTTAATAGGGCTTTGGGCCAACACGAGCTTCCAGAACAATGCAATGCCTCTTGGCATAGATTCTACATGTGTCTGGAACTCCGTTGGAAAGATGCAACACCATTCTTCCATAAGAAATTCTGTCTTTTGGTGTTTTGTTGATGGTTATAGAAACGTGAGACCACAAACACAACATTAAAACCAGGTAGGTCTTTATCACGTAAAGTGTACGCAAAAAAAAAAAAAAACGATACCCATATATCCAATGGCGTCGTGATTGTCTTTATGAAGCAGTGAATAAAACTCCCTTGGGAAAGCATTAAACCGTGTGCAGGCTATTTTTTCCCTTTTGTAATCATTTTGTCATAATCGGATGAATATAGGTAACTGCTAAAATGAAGGAAACACTCGAGTGTATGAAGGGCTCTGTCGGCTCTGTTATGGTGTCGGGTGCATTTTCCTGCCATGGTTTAGGTCCACTCAACCCCTTAGAGGGCAAGGTAAAAGCCAATACAAAGCCAATTCTGAGTGCATGGCTGTGGATATGCGTATTACAGGCCACAATACCATTTCAATTATTAATAATCAGTATCGAGTGATCATCCTTTAGCCTGTGCTTACATAGCACAGATCTGTAGCAGTATGGATTAGTAAGCAGAGGTGGTGGTGTGTGAATGAGGTATCATGATAAATATGCATTTCACCCAGGCCTGCATGTGCATGGCCCACCAGCAGAGCCTAAAAGCCTGTTTACTTTAGCAGGCAGTGGAGAACATGGGGAAGACAGGACAGGAGCGCCCACTGCAGTGGCATAGCAGATACCCTGTAGGACACCTGTGTCATTTCCTGGGAATCCACACATTACATTACATTTACATTTTAAGCATTTAGCAGACGCTCTTATCCAGAGCGACTTACAAGATGTGCATTAATACATGGTAAGAACAATCATAGTTCGCGCAAGAGATCAGTGCAGTAATACAGCGATAGACATTGTTGTAGGTACCTGCATACCATACCTGTAACACTGGGAGAGAAAAGGTTATTAAATGTTTTTTTTTTTTTTAAAATGAGGAGTAAGCAGGGATACATATACAAAAAGTATTGAGCAAGTGGGCCGTGGTGATGACAATTGGCTAGAATTCAGTGGTAGTGGAGTCTGAAGAGGTGGGTTTTGAGTCTCTTGCGGAAGATCGTGAGTGATTCCGCAGTTCACACAAAACAGATCCTGGTACACAGCTGTATCTACGTCTCACACATTCCAGATCACATTAGCCTAATTATTCACATTTTTTTAAGAAAAACAAACACAATGTTTTCTCTTTGCCAGTGCTGTCCTCTAGTGATGGGAATGAGGTTTTGTGAAACTCAAAAATGGTCACAGCTACCATAGATTATCTGTGACTCACTCATTTAAACCAATCATCGTGTTCTGCTGTGGAGAGCAAAACCTTTTGAGTTGTTCAAACAAGTCAGTGATTGATAGCTCGTTGTAGCTCCACCCATTGCAGGACTCATGAAACCTCACTCACTACTTTATTAATGCTCAAATATCAATAGGCTTCAACCTCAACTCTGAGGAGTAAATCAAATTTCCGCAAGAGACTCAAAACCCACCTCTTCAGACTCCATTACCACTAATTGTCATCACCACTGCTTTCATGTTCAGTACTGCATTTTGTAATATGTCTCTATGTTGATGACTGCCCCCCCCCCCAAAAATAACTAAACTAAACACTCTCTAACTTTTCCCTCCTTGTGTTACAGGTACGGTTTGCAGCTGCCAACGATTATGTCTATTACTGTATCACGACACTGATCTCTGGCGCAGACTATGATTAATCTTACCATGTATTAATGCACATCTTGTAAGTCGCTCTGGATAAGAGCGTCTGCTAAATGCCTAAAATGTCAAATATAAGTAAAGCAACTTAAGCAACTGCATCATAGGTAGAAATGTCATGACCTTTATTTATTAAACTGAATGTGTTATAATACAGCGTTAACATTATTTAAAGGGGAACGCTCCCACATTTCTATCATTTGATGTTTTCGCTCACCTCAGCATGCATGTGTCCTGTTGAGACTTCAAACTGCTTCCAACAGTTGTCTGAAACAAACAAGATTTATAAAACATCGATAGCACTTTCATGGACAATGTTTAGATTTCTTTATTCACAACCGATAACAGTGTCCTAAAATACAGGCCAACGTATTACGTATTGCAACAATTCTCAAGGAAGCAAGAATCGCCTAAACATTTAAATGTCAGCCGACCGCACTTCCTGCTCTTAGCTACATCACCAGTGCTTGGCTCCACGTCACAGTTCTGGCTACTGGAGCAGCGATGAGATCACTAAAAAATTCTAACCACATTTTTGAGGTAAGGAAAAACACATCACATTTTTCAAATCTGGGTGTGTTCACTTTTAATGGATTAGCACTTCTATATCAACAATGTAGCCTAACTATATTTACGTCAAGGATGAAACACAATCATAGCGCTCTGTTGTGATTCATATTAGCTCATCTAAAGCTGCCGGCGACGTTGTGAACCTTGAGATTCCCCACAGATATTTACCATAACAGTTCTGTAGGGGGCGATGCATCGTTTGTATTGTTAATGACCACCTTCTTGTTTACATTGTTTTAGGCGTACATGCTTCAGCTTTGCTCGGCTAGCAAAACATCCACGACACTGGGCTCACGTAATAACGGTGCAGACCGAAACGGAATCGAGTCGTGTGGAACATTCGGACCCAGGATGCATTCTGTACGGAAACACGACTGAACATTTATCAATTTACGGACCGTTCAGATAAGTCAGATCACTCTGTTAACTAAGACATATTCATGGCCGTATCTACCACTTCGGTCACTTCGGTGTAGCAAAGACTTTGTACAAAGCCAAGATTACCACTTGCTCACCTGATCATTGTCATCATCATTACTTGTGTGTGTGTGTGTGTGTGTGTGTGTGGTGTGTGTGTGTGTGTGTGTGTGTGTGTGTGTTGGTATCTTCCTCAATATCTCTGCTCTCTGCTGAGAAACAAGTGCGATAATTATTCCACCCGTAGTCAAGAATGTATCATTCTTAAGGGGAGACTACCCCCCTAGATAGGCAAAAAAAGAAAGAAAATAGATATCACTATGAACACATTCCCAGTGTAATGTATTGCAAGTTTTCTGAATTGTATGTTTATTATGCTAATTAGGTGCTAATTAGGCCTAATTGTCTTTTACTGTAAATACTGTGTACTGTTGCCCTTTTGCACTTTTTCGTTGAGCATTGCCACTTTTCATTTCACTGCACACCCCGTGTGTGTATGTGACAAATAAAAATCTTGAATCTTGAATCTTGAATCTAATTAGGCCTAATTGGCATATATCGCCAAGGGCACTAACACCATCATATGTGTCAGCATATGTCAACATATGTGTTTTTTTTATGTTGACACATTAGAAAAGAAACTTTTTACAGAAGAGATTGTGTCTATGTCCTCGTATCAGCCCATACATCAGGAAATACCGTCTATAGTCATAGAAAATCTATGGGGGGTAGTCTCCCCTTAATGTACCTTTAAATGCCACTAATTTGGGGAAGTCTGCTTTTAGTAATTTTGCGCCTCTGTTGTGGAATAATGTCCAACTACCCCTTCAACTGGAAACGTTGGTGCCGTTTGATCATTCTAAAATGCTTCTCAAAGACCTACTCATAGATGTGTGTACTTGTTAAGTTCCTATTTTATACGTGCATGGGGCGGTAGTGACTCAGTGGTTAGTGACACAGGCTGGCGAGCGGAAGGTTGTAGGTTCGAATCCCAGTAAGGCTAAATGAAAAAAAAACTATGAACTGGAAACCGGAGGGATGCAAACTTGAACAAAGCACTGAACTCCTAAAACTGCTCCAGGGGTGCTGTACTATGGCTGACCCTTCGCTCAGACCTCTCTTAGGAGAGATATGCGAATAAACAAATTCTAGTTAACTTGTGTAACATGGCAAAAATAAAGAATATTATGTTCTAATCTGTATCATTTTATGAATGAATGTAATCAGGCAGGTACTATTATTTTCACTGATTGTTTTACTTGTTGGTATCTTCCATTTTATTATTCTTGTTGCATTTCGTTCTGTTTTCTGCTTGTGCACAAGGCTCGCTTGGAAAAGAGACTGGTCTCAAGTGATTACCCAATTTAAATAAAGGTTAAATAAAGTAAGATAATAAAATACTCTCCGTCGTTACGCCGGGACACATTTAATGGTCTAATGTACCATCTCCGTTGTTGGCGCCGCTGCCGCTGTTTCTGCCGTATTCTCACGATGTACATCAAAACAACCTCCTCCGCTGTCGCCATGTTTGTTGTTATGTTGCTGTGCAGAATGGTAAGTAGTTGTCAACGTATGCCGGCCAGAGACAACTTTGTTTCAGCTCTGACCTGCCCCCTAGTGGACATAGCTTTTAAACATCCAGACAGACAAAACGTATGCAGTGGAGTATGTGAACAGTGCTATTCACATTGCGTACGTGATTAGGTGAAGTATATTTAAGCCCTAACCCTAACCCTATCCCTAAGTGTAGCTGGAACGAGGGTTGGAGGACAAAATAGGGGAAAATAGGGGCGACGACAAATTAGCTAGATGGACAGAGTTCAGTGGTAGTGGAGTCTGAAGAGGTGGGTTTTGAGTCTCTTGCGGAAGATTGCAAGTGATTCTGCGGTCCTGACCGATTGCGGAAGGTCGTTCCACCAGTGAGGGATCAGGACAGAGAAGAGGCGAGACAGCGAGGAGCAGCTGCCAGGCGCCCGGAGGGATGGGGCAGTCAGTTTGCCAGAGGGTCTGCTAAATGCCGTGAATGTAAAGTAGCTGCCATTTGAATGCTATTGCGACGCAACCCGGGTGATGCAACCCGGGTGATTCAACCCGGTCACATTTTGGCAGCTGACATTTTGAACCCACAGATCTTCTGAAAGATCGTTTCTATTGGTTGGTTTTATTTAGTTAAAATGTCCTGTTTGACTCACATTTGTTAAAAGATGTTAAAATAAAAATGGGACCCCCAAGCTTAAAAATTTTTTTCTTATGGGGGTGTCCCTCCAGACCCCCCTCATTTGGAACACTGGGCCTGAATGTCGTGTGTTGGTCTACGCTCGACGCACACTAAGTATAACTGCCTTCCAAGGCTTTTGTCCTCAGTCTTCTGTTCTCCAGCTCGTAATCAGCTGCTCTTTCGCTTTCATAGCAAATATCCCACAGCTTGAAAGTACAATTAAAACACGGTCCTTGATTGCATTGTGTAGCCACAGTAACATCTTCACAGCGCTTATCGGTATTAAGGGCTCTCTCTTCCGAACCGTCCTCACAGCACAAATACGACTTTGTCTCTTTATCTCTTTAGAATTGCTCATTTTAGCACCGTTCACAGGAACAATATGTCAAAGATAATCGTTCGTTTTTCAGAGCTTCCCTCTTGAGCACATTTGAATTACATCAGAAAAGACCCACAAGTGTTCATATCTATAAATGCAAAGAAAATAGTTTATTATGGCCTATTATAAAATTTGAATCCACATGTATGCATATACAGACGTTATTCGTCTATACATTTTAAGCATTTAGCAGACGCTCTTATCCAGAGCGACTTACAAGATGTGCATCAATACATGGTAAACACATGTAGTAAAAACATGGTAAAAACAAACAGCACAGCTGTTATAAATGTATTTGTTCAGTGTTCTGAAATGTCTTGGGTTTGGATGTGTGCTCTTTATTCAAATGTGTGTGTGTGTGTGTGTGTGTGTGTGTGTGTGTACATGCTTGCATGGTTGTGTACATATATGTGCAAGTGTGTGTGTGAGAACGGGTGTATTTGTAAGTGTAATGTGTGTGTATGCGTACACAAGTGTCCACAAGTGTTAAAACATGATAAAAAAGTCAAATGTCTTATAATGGTGACAATCTGAAACATATACCATTTTTTATTTTTTTTATTTTTATGTATTTATTTTCTTGATTGTGTGTTGTGTTTGTATATGTATCTGTGCTTTGGCAATGTAAGATGTCTCCTATCACACCAATAAAACAATTTGAATTTTCTTGATTGAAAAATTAGATTAAAGTTTGATGACATTTTGATTAGCAATGCAATGCAATAGAAACACTGTGTGTGGGGAAGAAGACAGGGTTTCTTTTCAAACAGTCATATTTGCCCCCAATAATTTGTAGATGATTTGTAAACACTCCCCCCCCCCACGATATAGAAAATATATGGTTGCACCCTTGGCGTGTAATAACAGTTGTTTGCCTGTAGAAGCATCATACACAAAATAATAGACAACTGAGACTTGTTGCATGCTCCCAATAGCCTTAGTAAGCTGCAGCTGAGTTTTACTGACCTAGTGATGTGCTGTGTGCTATTCAATCCTTTCTCTCACTTTGCAGTTTGTCCTTAATGGCTAACTGCCAAACAAATTCACTCTTACACCCCGTGAGTTTGGCTGTCCGCTGGCAGAGACTGCGATGATGAAACGCTATGCACGTGGTCTGTCCTCCAGTGAACGACCTGGTGGATGGTGCAGAATCACTTCCACTTCCGCAAGAGACTCAAAACCCACCTTTTTCAGACTCCACTACCACTGCCCAGTTCTGTGTTTACTTGCTGACTGTGACTGGGACTCTGATGCGAAACTTTACTATAGCATAGCTTAAAATGTAAAATGTTAAATTCACTCACCCCAGTGAACGTGCTGGTGGATGGTGCCGGCTGTGTGCAGAAGAGGATATAGCATAAGGACCCTGTGCCAGCAGAAGAGGATGGCCCTGCTTTTAGTCTGGTTCCTCCCAAGGTTTCTCCCAAGGACTAAAATGATGATGCTGTGATCGAGTGCACGTTTCTAAAGGCCTGAAATGGGCGGTCAGGATTTAATTTGTCCCAATGATCCATCGATTTAGTTTGCCTCCCCCATCGAATACCTAACTCGGAGGTGCAAAGTCAGCCAGCCCTGAGTCACCTCTAGACTGACCATGATAGGGTCTTTTTTGGACACACCCTGTGCCGGCCAGAAGAGGATGGTCCCCCTTTAGTCTGGTTCCTCCCAAGGTTTCTCCCTGTCAAGGGAGTTTTTCCTTGCCACTGTCACCTTAGGCTTGCTTTTGGGGCGGGGGTCTAGTCCTGGGTTCCCTTCTGTTAAGCGTTTTGTGACAATGCATTTGTGAAAATCACCATACAAATAAATTTGATTTGATTTGAGTTGATTTGATAATCCCCACTTTACCACTCACTGCCATAGCTCCTCTCTGGCCAATCAGGCGCCTGCACCGGCTGCCTCAGCTGCGCAGCCCTCTGGCTCAGTCACTGCTGCAGCCGGCTGCTGAAGCTGCGCAGCCAGGTGCTGGAGAGGAAAAGAACCGGTTGACTGACTGCAAGTATTTTGAAGGATGTAAAAAGCAAAAATTGAGAGGATGGTTAACACTCAGAAATGAAGGTCCTTTGACTCACGTCTAACACAAACGAACTAAAGTAGAAAATCAGAGTGCCCGCTTAAGTATATTGTAAGAATATACTTGAAGATCCTGAAATGTCAATGCTCCCTTTAGGATTAGTTTAGTTATATAACAAAGCTTTCACTGAGTTTGACCTATCCAGTAAGGGAAAATGTGACTCTGTTCTGTTTACATGAAACCAGAGCAATCCTAAGAACAAGAAGAGCCCACACATTTACTGCTACGTCAATTTTCTGCTTTAATTTATCCAGTGCAGTATTGGCCGTGGGACGGGCTTCGTCCTGGATCTATCACGACTGTCACCTGTATTTCACGCTTTCAGGAAGTGTGTAGGTGTACCTCACCTGCCTACTCATCTCCCAGCTTTCTGAGATTGAATTACCACAGGCCACCTGAACACAGGTCAGCCAAATTCATCTTCATTATCAGACACTGGAACACCCAGCCAGTTTGGAGTGAATCTTGTGATGTTAAGGGGAGTATTTTCTTGGCAAACTTGCAAAAACTTGCTCGTATAATTACAGTTTCATTTCTTCCATCAGCTTCGGGGCGGAAACACTGTGATTCTCTGCCATTCATAATCTCCCTCGACGACTGAGATATTTCATGACATTCCATTTCGATCTGATCAAGCCTCAAGCACTAAACGGCTGTCTTGGGGCACATATAACACATCTTTTTTTCATTTACATTATTTATGCATTTACTGCATCATTCAAAGCATTTCTAATGACAGAGGTAAAAGGTAATGGAAAATCTGAGAGAATGATAATTGAATATGCACATACACACTGCTGTCATTGAATGTGTGCGTGTATGTGTGTGTGTGTGTGTGTGTGTGTGTGTGTGTGTGTGTGTGTGTGTGTGTGTGTGTGTGTGTGAAGTGACAGTGAGAGTCATTGTTTATTTTTTTTGGAGCAGCACAGAACGCTAGTTGACAGACATAGCTATGCACTGATAGTCCCATAGAAGCTCAAGCCATATAGATTGGCAACACGCAGATGAGTACAGGAACACAGCTGGGCATGAACCCACAAAACAGATTGGATGGTGTTATTGCATTCTCCATAATTCCGCTTTTCTAAGCTGGCGCAACACAGACACGGTGGAGACTCGACGTGATCCGAAAATACACATTCCCCCCCCACACACACACACTCTGCTGGTGGAGTTTAGCGGCCATGAGCTGTTATTCTCAGCCAGGTGAGTCCGGAGGGACCGCTGTCCATTTATAATTGGACTGAAGTGTTTATTCCAGGAAAAAACATTATCACTCAAGAAGAAAACAAAACAACAACAGAGACACAGATCTGAAAACAACATCACAGCAACAACAACAGAGCGGCAGGGTAGTGTAGTGGGAACTGGGCTTGTATGGTTGCAGGTTCAATCCCCAGGTGGGAACTGGGCTTGTAAGGTACTTAACGAATTGCTTCAGTAAAATATCCAGCTGTATAAATGGAGGTTCAAGTCCCCTGGTAAGAGCATCTGGACAAAATGTCAAATGTCAGTGTCCACCCCTAAGCTGGGCTTGTAACGTTAAGGTTGCAGGTTCAATTGAGCTAAAAGGTACTTAACCTGAATTGCTTCAGTTAATATCCAGCTGTATAAATGGATTGTAAAGAAATGTAAACTGTAAGTTGCTCTGGATAAGAGCGTCTGATAAATGCCTGTAATGTAATGTAACAACAGTCAGATTTGCTGGCAGAAACATTCACATAAAATGACACCAGATTTCAGTGATTGGGCCAATGAAAGATCCCTCCAGCATTATTAAATATTAGTAGTGAATAAATCCTCTTAATAACAGTCAACCCCTGCCCCCTCCTCGGCCCCCATAGCACCCAGACAGGGTAGCCTCCTAAGGCCCATGGGCACCCAGCGAAATGAGCAGCCTGAAGACAATTCGGATATCTCCGTCATTCGGCACAATCGGCCATCACAATCGAGGGCGTGTGGGGAAAGCTTTGGCTGTCCGCTACTGCACACAATGGGCACAGTCAAGCCTTCGAAATTCAACTGGTAAGTCTGAGATACAGTATTTTTTTATATATTTTTTTACTTATATTAATTGTATTCGCACAATTGTATTATGGATGCATTGTTTTTGAGAATAATTCTCTATTAATTTCCTTTTATATTCATCATGAATCCCAATATAATTTTAATATAATTAGTGTTTACGTTGAAAAAATATTTTTAATTTAGTTTTTTTTTTTTACCAGGGGCACAGCAAAATCATTGTAACGATGTTTTAAAAAAACAAGCATCAGATTAATTGCTTTACTTGTTTATATGCTCGTTCCCAACACCAGTCCACGATTAGGGACATTCCTTACTCCGAGGGTTACCTTGTGTTCTGTCTTCATGCAAAATTTCGTCTTCATGCAAAAATAGAAAACTATTAATATGCAGTTGAACAAACGAAAGTACATAATAGTCCTACACTGCCATCTAGTGGAAGACGACCGCTCCAGCAGCTGGGATTTTCATCTACAGTACAGAAGTACATTGGAAACTCTTCTAGCACATCCAACATAAAAAGGACGCCGCTGTTTTATGGATATTTAATCCTGCATATCCACAGTAACCATCTACTTTTGGCCTAAATTTGTTTTATTTGCACAAGCGAATCACACGGCTTTACTCAGTTTTAATGTGTTTTAATTGCATGCTGCTGGCTGTTAAACTTTTAGCACTGAAGCCGCGTCGGTTCACAAATTATTGTTCAAATGGAAAAAACAGCTTCGCAATATCTTCGAGGTGTCAAACAAAACTGAACTTGACATCAGTCACAATGTCCTGTTGCTGTGCTTTGGTTCCAGGCAGCTCGAGAGCATTGTATATGGAAAACTAAAGAACATTCGGCAAAATGTGGAAAATGTAGAGGCTCCATTTTCACGAGTGATGGAATAATAACACAGACAGTCCAGACACGAATGGTGTGCTTTCTGAGTACCCTACTTTATTTAATCTAACTCTGACAGGAGCTATTCTGAGTGGTTTCGCACATGTATTGAGAGAGTATAGGCTACTACTCGAAATCCAGGTCACCTCGAGACGAAAATCAGACCTGTGGGTGCCTATCACGAGTTTGGAAAAAACAAACTTAATGTATCCCCTTTCGAACATTCACATGAATTTCATACGTGAAATGTCCAAAAAGAGCGGTTTTGTGCATGATAAACACACACACACACACACACACACACACACACACACACACACACACACACACACACACACACACACACACACACACACACACATATATAGCGATGCCTGTGATACACGTGAATACCTGTTAAATAATTGTGATAGGCCTATTTGATCACATGATATAAACGAAACAATATGTGGTATAGCTGCATGGGAATCGCATGTGAAATATCTCACATCTCACATAGGCTATCCTCTATTAAATGCATCGTCCCTTTATGAGCCTGCTTCGTGCAAAAATGCACATGTTCGCATGTGCTCTAATCAATAGCCTACATTTAGATTTATTGATTCAATAGTTGTTTAAACTCTGGAAAAAAATAACATATGGTAAAACGCATTGAACTTGAACGGAGGCGCGTGTTTCGGAATAGTTCCAGCGATCTGACAGGGTCTGCTTCGTGTCAGCGCTAATAAATGATGCCGTCGTCACCATTTTCCATCCTCTTGTGTTTGGGTGCAAGATTCCTCCGGCCACTTTGTTTTAAATGAGTGCGCACGACAATCTTTATGAAAAGGGTACTGTAATGATCAATGAGAGAGAGAAGAGAAGAGAGGAGAGGAGAGAGAGAGGAGAGAGAGAGAGAGAGAGAGAGAGAGAGAGAGAGAGAGAGAGAGAGAGGGGAGAGAGAGAGAGAGAGAAAGAGAGAGAGGAGAGAGAGAGAGAGAGGGGGAGAGAGAGAGAGAGAAAGAGAGAGAGGAGAGAGAGAGAGAGAGAGAGGATGAAAGAACGCTCGTACAGATTTATGTTGAATGGTAGGCTACAAGTATGGAGTATTATACAACTACGGGCACTTTTAAGTCCCCTGGGTGAATGTGAAATAAATGTGTATTTCTTTTTTGAGATAGTTTGTTGGTGACTTGATCTACATAGAATACATGTTTCGTTTCTCTGCCATTTGTTTTAATATGTTTTTTAAAGTATTGTCCTCAACAACAACAAAATCACTAACCTCTTCCTTCCCAGTGTTACAGGTAGCCTATGGTATGCAGCCAACAACGATGTCTATCGCTGTATTACAGCACTGATCTCTTGCGCGAACTATGATTGTTCCTACCATGTATTAATGCACATCTTGTAAGTCGCTCTGGATAAGAGCGTCTGCTAAATGCTTAAAATGTCAAATGTATTTTATTGGTCAAAAGCCATATCCCCCTACTGCAGTCTTGACATTCAGCCTGCAATTATAAACCGATTAAGCTGAATAATCTTTTATTTTATTTTTCTGTTGTGTTCAGGGAAAGTCAGTAAATAGATATTTAAATAAATATTTGATGTATATGAATGATTCATATTGGGTTTTTTTAACACAAAATATGGTTGTCCCCGAGTTTTGCGTCAACACCACCACAATGGACAAATCGCTAAGCAATAAAGTTTTTTGAATCAAAATACTCTTGGTCACCATGGAAACGTGTAGATCAAGTAGAGCACGTGGTGCACGAGGAGCGTTTCCAATATTGACGTCCCGAAACAATTCAAAAATCAAGGTAGACGTCATCTCTCAAGTGAGAATATTTATTATGTGTCATTACCACACCATCTATAATCGACCTATGTTATGAATACATTCAAATCGTTAACCTATGAATCATCTATAGCACAAAACCGGTAAGAGTGCATGCCCAGTGTGTATTCCACCGTAACGCAGTACTGCTGCCCAGAAAAACATATCAACCGTTTCCCACATCAAAGCATATTGCACTTTTCTTTGGATATAAAATAGGTACACACACACACCACTTTAGGAGGCATTCAATCGAACCATTATTTGGCACCTACTCTTTAACATAGGAGAGAATTAAAGCAATAAGTGTTGTCTTTTGATAAAACCACACAGCATCACACTAGGGCGGTCTGGCTTTAATAACACAACAGGCTTGAATAGGTCTGGCGCAGTTCTGTGGTAGAAAAGTATGAACGCAATGCTTCTGTTCGTTTCTCTGCGTTTAGTAGGCTACAAACCGCCATCTGGGTTAAATTGATTAAATGTAGGCTACGTTTTTCCCCCAGAAGGTGTGGCTGTTGAATCCGTGATTCCTCGCAGAATCACTTGATCCCGACTTGTTGTTGGCATCAGTCTGTTGAATTCCTTGCAACTAGTCAATATCGAGCTCTTGCTTCCACAAGTACCACAGCACTGTGACTATCACGGAGACGAAAACCACACACGCCGCCAGCTCCCCGATGACGAGCGATCGATATCGATGTTCACCGATTTCCTTATCCCCAAAAAACTTCTGTCTTCGTGCACGCAGCGGCTGGATTCTGGGGATCAAACAGCGAACAGACAGTCAGACAGACATCAGTCGCTTTCCCTGCACGGACACAATGCAACATTGGCAGGGTAAAGTGTATCGTTCAAACGTCCATTAGTTCACCTTAAATGACTTCAGAACATGTTTAAAGTTGGAAAACATGCTTCACCTGTAATATAAATCATTGACTTTAACAAGACAAGACACAAAATTGTGCTTTTTATAACTTCTACACGATACGACTTGAAACGATTATTTCGTATGTCACAGCACCGAAAAGCAGACTTCAAATCAGAAATGTTTGTTTATAAAATGAATTATGCAGATAATGGAAAATAATCGACACACACAAAGTGAAAATAATATTGTACACGAGAAATAAGAACATAATTCATACATTTTAGTATTTGAAAAAGTGAAGAGCCTAAATTGTATCTAAACTCGTGTACACAAAGTTACGAATAAACCATAACTGCTAGCCAAAAGTATCAGTATCATATCAGGCCAAAGTAAGTAGGCCCCGTTAATAAAACCGTACCTTCGAATGGAGTTCATCCTCAATCTTCAAAATATCATTGAAGTTTATTTTAAAATCCTTGGAGGTTTGTCATAGCCCACTGTACAGCACGTTTGCCGTCTGAAACTTGTCTCGCCAAGTAAGGTGCCTGAGAAAGCCAGCGCTCGTAGTAGGTTGTAATCCTGTTTCCAAAAATACTAGCCTATAAAGCATTCAAATTGTGTCAATGGAATCAAAAATTATTGTAGGCTACTTGTGAAATCTAAAACAACTATCGCTAAAACAACACATCAGCATAGTTTTCAAGCGATATTTCCGTAATGCATTTAGCCAAGCGAGTTAGATATTTTGTTTTGTATATTAATACAAAAAAATGTTCAATTGAAATAAAGTGTTATATTGAAATTGATTTGTCGGTCGAAATAAGGTTCTTCTATAGCCGAACTAACCAGCAGCTACCTTAAATGAACTACAGTCCCCAGAACACAAAGGGTTAACCACAGCGGTACCGCCTTGGTAGTGTTTACACCAATCACAATGCAGCGCAGTAGACACGTGACCATTTGAACGCCGTTGTTCCCATAATTTGAAATGTAAGTCTTGTTCTGCCCTGTTGTATTTACTAGCTGGCACTGTACTTTAGCATTCATGCGTAAGAATTCCATCGAAGTGTTACTTAGACCGATTTGCTTAAGATATTCAGCAAACGCTTTAACAATCTGACCATCTGTAGGTGTTGACTGACGTTAGTTTGTTGAATTAAGCAAAGGACATTGCAAGCTAGCTAGCTAGCTAAACGGCGTGAGCAGTTTTGCTAGCTAGCTAACTTAGCTAGTCAGCTGACTGGTTCGACACAAGTGTAAGATAGCTAACGAGCTATTTTAATAAATACCTTGTATTGCATGCACGTTTCAGGTAAGTCGCGAATAGGTGATAACTAGCTATATATTATTTTATATCAAGGAGTGTGATAGCTGTTGTGAATGCGAGTTGGCTTGGTCTGGGGTTCGCAAGCTAACGTCAAACTCGACAATGCAATATAACGTTGGCTTGGAATCTAGTGCTAATCTAGTATAACTTTATAGATAGGTAGCACTAGCTATATGTTTAAGTAATTGGCCATTTTACTAACTTTAGGTATATCGTTTCTATGTGGATAACGTTAACTATCTTAGTTATTGTGTCGATGGCTATTTCAGCTTGCTGGGTTCGGTTCGCTGGCTAGATAGCTAGCTACATATCAGTATATCATAATAACATAATCAATAGGTGCAATCATACTTGTCTTAATGTCATTAATGACCCTTACTATAATAATACATGTCTTTGCTCGTAGGGCTTCGACTGTCAGCACTTCGGATCCAACGCTTTCTTCCGGAGGACTAGCGATGGCGTCGCCCATTATAAATGGTAAAGTTTATAATCTTGTTCCATCTTCCTGTTAGCTAGGGATCATTGCACACGTCACTAATCCGAAAGACAGATTGCCTTATGTTTTATTATAATGTTGAAATAAACATGACGTTAATGTAACGTCATCGTTAGTTGGGTGTGCCACAGAAAGGGCAACTAGGCTGTAATTTACATACAATATCTCCATAACGTTACTGTATTAACACCTGATCTGAGTTAAGTTTTGTAATTAGTACTTTTATTTATTATTATTATTATTTTTTATTTTTCTTCCCAGATTTTGTCTGCTTGGCCGAGGAGAGGTTTGACTTTGACCTTCCACCGTCACCTGCAAGGTATTTTATTCTTTAACAAAATATCCATAATGTTGAATCCGTTATGACTACTGTCTCCATGCCTGCTCGTATGTGCCCGGTTTATTGACCAATGAAGTATAACCGTTGTCATACACTTTCTTCTTACCCATTCCTTTCCAATAAAGTTTCAAATCCTACTAGTCCGTATAGTCAGTGGCTCTTAAACTTTCTACATTTGGTGACGCTTAAATACAATTTCCCAGACCCAAAGAGAATAGCAAAATGGGGTCTACATGATAAAACGGGTAAAGATCTGTGGAGTATCCGTTATTCACACGAGGCTGCGAGCGTGGACATGGTTCTGTGTGGCTCAGTGGGTAGAGTGTGGTTCTCTGTGGCTCAGTGGGTAGAGCATGGCGTTGGCAACGCTTAGGTTGTGGGCTCAATTCCCATTGGGACCACATACGCTGAAAAATGTATGCATTCACTACTGTAAGTCGCTTTGGATAAGAGCGTCTACTAAATGGCATATATTATATTATTATTACATTTCACCCACCCTCCTGCGTGTAGCCCTGCTCTCTGGGGAGGGACTTGGTTATCAGCAGAAACTGAAGTCAGGAAAACACCGGGACGTTATGCCATCGTCAAAAGAATGACAAGGAAGAGGCCTCGAGTAGCGTAGCGGTCTAACGCACTTGCATTGACTGGTGCTTTGCGAGTGTGAGCTGCCTATTGGGGTCGTGGTTCGAGAACAACTGTGATGCTCAAAAAGTCAACAACAGACCACTTTGAGATTGCTGTTGCTTGTTTGGGCTAAACGGCATGTGAGAGGATACACCATGACTGTTTTCACATCATGACTTCTCATCTCACAATTTGTTGAATTATCAAGACCGGGTTCAATGGATTGGAAAGTAATTGCAATTCACTGTTTGGTAAAAGATGAGCTTTACAAGTTATAGCAGTGTGACCCCTAACCCATAGTAGGGCTGACCCCATTTAGTCGACTGGTCGATTGTTTGGTCGATGGGCTGTTGGTCGACCGAGATTTGTTTTGGTCGAGCAGTCGCACGCAAAATTTTTAAAAAAATAATTCTCCATGCAGCATGAGATGCCTAGATTCGTTTTGCTAATTGTATGGTTTATATATTTATAACTAACATGCGTAACACCCCCTTTCATGTAGCCTATATTGTATCCTTGTTTTAGGCATGCGAATGTGCATTTTAATTGTAGCCTAGGATTTGCCTACAGTTAAGATTAGTGATGTAGGGATACTTTAATTACTCATTTTGATAAAACCTAAGAACATAATGTCAAAGAAAAAAACTGGAGTATGGCAGCATTTTGCTTTAGTCGCGGACGATCCCAAAAAAAGGTGGAATGTAAACTTTGCAAGCGCGTTTTCCAAGGCAGCGTTTATCGTTAATAAAAAGCAGCCTTTTGCCAAAAAATTTGGACAAGCTAGTGTTCCTGTGCCATAACATGAAACAACTGGGGAAGTAGGCCATCGGATGGTCTCCGACTCGAGTAAGTTATTTTCGATAGGCTATAGCCACTTTATGTTCAGCTTTAGGCTACAATTTAAGACATTAGGCTATGTGTGATCATTTGTTTGTTAGCCTATTTTTTTGCAAAAGAGATTTTAAATCCCAATGAGACCAACCTGGTTAATTAAATAAAACATAGCCTACGCATTAGAATGTGTTAAATAAAAAAGCATCAGCCTATTATGTGGCCATACCGCAACTTCACAAGCGCAACGGCAGAATCTGCAAGGGCAGCATGAAGAGGCTCGGAACGGAGACGTTTTTCTTTCTTTTAGGTAATCTTGAACTCCGGCTCCATAAAGTCATTGGCCTATTGTTACTCATTTGTCTCATTCACTTAATAAAGTTATAAAACATGAGACAAGCGCAGTGTGCATATAGTTGTATTTATTCAAACAAATAGGGTGTGTCATATAGAAGAAGAAAAAAAGTTTCCACAAATCTGAAAAAACAGTTTGTCAATCAATCAATCAATCTTTATTTTTGTATAGCGTCATTTACAAACAGGTTGTCACACAGCGCTTCACAATTTGAATTTCCCAGAGGGAATCAAAAAACCAGAAAACCATTGGAACCAATGTGGGAGACTGGAAAATTATTCCCTGACCCCTTAAAAGGCGGTCGAGATGAACTCCTGGAAAATTGTGGGTTACAGAGAAAACAAAACAAATAGTCCTTGAGGCTCATGAGGCTTAACAGACCACCGGAAGGGCATTCTAAGTGTAGGGGTGGGGTGGACCTCATCCCTCCAGATACCGATGGTCGACCAAGATTTGTTTTAGTTGGGGACAGCCCTAACCCATAGATTAAAATCCTCTTCTGTTGTCTGATTGTGAATTTCTCTCTTCTGTACAGTGAGAAGGGGGATGAGGAGGAGATGGATGACGAGGTCTTCGTAGGTTCGTTCAGCCACAAGGAGAAGTGCATCTCAGTTGGCATCGAGAGCACCCTGAAAGAGGTCAGCAGCGCCAGCAGCATGAGTGTCCTGAGCCTGGAGCTGGGCAGCTGGAGCCCCCTCTCGGGGGACAAGTTTGACCAGATTATCCAGGAGGCCCACATGGTGGCGCGGGAGATCGGGAAGAACGGCAACGGCGGCAGTAAGCAAGCTGCCCGTCAGGAGGACGCCGACACCGCGGCCCAAGACGAAGAGGCAGACCTCTTCTTCACGGAAGACCCCAGGGCCAAACTGAGCGCGCTCACCCAGCCGCCTGCCCCTTCGCTCAGCCCCATCAAACGAGAGACATTCTGTGTGCAGGACAGCCCGATGAAACAGCTGCCTCCCGCCATCCAACAGCGCCTCCTAAAGGCCGGAGGTGTGACCAACCCCAGCGCTGCACAGGCCAGGAATGCAAGCCTGCGCAAGGCCACTCCGTGCCCTGCTCAGCCGAAGGGGCCTCCGAGAGGCAAGGGGGCGCTGTCCAGCGGCAGGGTGGTGCTGCCGAGCCGGCCAACCGTTCCAGGAGTGACCCAGCCCTCTGCCAAGATGAGGCTGCCTCCTCCAGACAAGGTTCAACAATTTCATACTTCGTTTTTACATTACATTTCACATTTTAAGCATTTAGCAGATGCTTTTATCCAGAGCGACTTACAAGATGTGCATTAATACATGGTAGGAACAATCATAGTTCATGCAAGAGATCAGTGCAGTAATACAGCGACAGACATTGTTGTAGGCAGCTGCGTACCATACGGCAGGCAGCAGTGTTAGCATAATGGTTGCAGGTTCGATCCAAGGTGGAGCACTACCTTGCTCAAGGGTACTTAACCTGGATGGCTTCAGTAAAATATCCAGCTGTATAAATGGATTGTATGTAAACTTTGTAAGTCGCTCTGGATAAGAGCGTCTGCTAAATGCCTCAAATGTCAAATGTATACCTGTAACACTGGGAAGGAAAAGGTTAGTTATTTCATACTTCCGCTTGAGTTTGTTGTTACAGGGTGCAGATGTCATATGGGCCATGTGTGTCATATGTTTTAGTCATTTGGCGTCGCTATGGTTTGAGAACTTCAAACGTAAACGTTTGCTCATATGACTGGTTGAGGAATTTGTGAACATTCTGAAGTAAATGCGAGACCGAAGTGGTGTGTGTCCGGTGGCGTGTGGCGGCAGTGTAGTGTAATGGTTAGCATACTGGACTTGTAACTCAGAGGTTGCAGATTCAATTCCCAGGTGGAGCACTGCCGTTGTACCCTTAAGTAAGGTACTTAACCTGAATTGCTTCAGTAAAATATCCAGCTGTATAAATGGATTGTATGTAAAGAAATGTAAACTGTAAGTCGCTCTGGATAAGAGCATCTGCTGAATGCCTAAAATGTAAAAATGTCAAATGTCAGTGTCCACCCCTAAGCACTGGTGGATTTGAGATGGAGTGAGTCTGTCCCACTGCTGAAGATTGCGCTGCGGGGGGGGGTGTTGGTGTTTCAGCGTCGCACGGTGCAGAAGCGCAGCCCCTCTGGCCGTCCCGTGAGCAGGGCGGAGTCCTCTGAGGACCTCCTCTCCGATACCGCCAGCATCGCGTCTGATGTCAGCGACTCCTCCCTCAACACCAGCCTGCCCGGCAAGAGGGGCCTGCCGGCTCTCAGCAAGGTAACGGGCCAATCCCGGGCCGCCAGTCCATCTGAACGAAGTCAGTCTGGAACACACAAGTACACACAGGTGATTCTGTGTGGCTCAGTAGGTAGAGCGTGGTTCTGTGTGGCTCAGTAGGTAGAGCGTGGTTCTGTGTGGCTCAGTAGGTAGAGTGTGGTTCTGTGTGGCTCAGTAAGTAGAGTGTGGTTCTGTGTGGCTCAGTAGGTAGAGCGTGGTTCTGTGTGGCTCAGTAGGTCGAGCGTGGTTCTGTGTGGCTCAGTAGGTAGAGCGTGGTTCTGTGTGGCTCAGTAGGTCGAGCGTGGTTCTGTGTGGCTCAGTAGGTAGAGTGTTCTGTGGGCTCTGTGTGGCTCAGTAGGTAGGCTCAGTAGGTAGAGCGTGGTTCTGTGTGGCTCAGTAGGTAGAGCGTGGTTCTGTGTGGCTCAGTAGGTAGAGCGTGGTTCTGTGTGGCTCAGTAGGTAGAGCGTGGTTCTGTGTGGCTCAGTAGGTAGAGCGTGGTTCTGTGTGGCTCAGTAGGTAGAGCGTGGTTCTGTGTGTCTCAGTAGGTAGAGCGTGGTTCTGTGTGTCTCAGTAGGTAGAGCGTGGTTCTGTGTGGCTCAGTAGGTAGGCGTGGTTCTGTGTGGCTCAGTAGGTAGAGCGTGGTTCTGTGTGGCTCAGTAGGTAGAGCGTGGTTCTGTGTGGCTCAGTAGGTAGAGCGTGGTTCTGTGTGGCTCAGTAGGTAGAGTGTGGTTCTGTGTGTCTCAGTCGGTAGAGTGTGGTTCTGTGTGGCTCAGTAGGTAGAGTGTGGTTCTGTGTGGCTCAGTAGGTAGAGTAGGTAGAGCGTGGTTCTGTGTGGTTCTGTGTGGCTCAGTAGGTAGAGCGTGGTTCTGTGTGGCTCAGTAGGTAGAGCGTGGTTCTGTGTGGCTCAGTAGGTAGAGCGTGGTTCTGTGTGGCTCAGTAGGTAGAGCGTGGTTCTGTGTGTCTCAGTAGGTAGAGCGTGGTTCTGTGTGGCTCAGTAGGTAGAGCGTGGTTCTGTGTGGCTCAGTAGGTAGAGCGTGGTTCTGTGTGGCTCAGTAGGTAGAGCGTGGTTCTGTGTGTCTCAGTAGGTAGAGCGTGGTTCTGTGTGGCTCAGTAGGTAGAGCGTGGTTCTGTGTGGCTCAGTAGGTGGAGCGTGGTTCTGTGTGGCTCAGTAGGTAGAGCGTGGTTCTGTGTGGCTCAGTAGGTGTGGTTCTGTGTGGCTCAGTTAGCGTGGTTCTGTGTGGCTCAGTAGGTAGAGCATGGTTCTTTGGCTCAGTAGGTAGTAGGTAGAGCGTGGTTCTGTTGTGGCTGTGGCAGTAGGTCGATGGTTCTGTGTGGCTCAGTCAGGTAGAACATGGCGGCGTGGCAACGCTTAGGTTGTGGGTTCGATTCCCATGTACTGAAAAATGTGTGCATTCACTACTGTAAGTCGCTTTGGATAAAAATGTCTGCTAAATGGCGTATTAAACAAGTAACGTATTACCAGGGGAGCTTTTCTGGGATAGATCGGGGCGTAGGGGTGTGAGTGAATAGTAGTCATTAGTTAAACTGGTTTCTTTTTCTTAAAATTTGGAAGGAGGTTGCAGACCAATTCAGGAGGGTGTGGACTAGCGCGGACTAGCTTTCTCCAAAATGTAAGATATAATATTATATGCCATTTAGCAGACGCTTTTATCCAAAGCGACTTACAGTAGTGAATGCATACATTTTTCAGTATATGTGACGCCGATGGGAATCGAACCCACAACCTCAGCGTTGCCCACGCCATGCTCGGCCAATGTGTGTGTTCTTTTCACTGCGGTCCTTATGCCAGAGTACTGCACTACTTTCTCAAAGTCATTATGCGCCGCCCTGCTGACAACAGTTGGCACTGGCGCAGTCAGGATTAATTACCGGACTCTGTGGTGCCCACAGTACTATAGCACGTGCCTCCTGAAAGCCCCACCGGAATTAAACGTTGTTTAGTCTGATGTTGGAATGCTCCTCGCTGTTCCACTGATGCCACCCTAACCAGCTGTGAGCGGTGCCACCCTAACTAGCTGTAAGCGATGCCGCCCTAACTAGCTGTTAGCGATGCCGCCCTAACTAGCTGTAAGCGATGCCATCCTAACTAGCTGTAAGCGATGCCACCCTAACTAGCTGTAAGTGATGGTGCCGCCCTAACTAGCTGTAAGCGATGCCACCCTAACTAGCTGTAAGCGATGGTGCCGCCCTAACTAGCTGTAAGTGATGGTGCCGCCCTAACTAGCTGTAAGCGATGCCACCCTAACTAGCTGTGAGCGATGCCGCCTAACTAGCTGTAAACGATGCCACCCTAACTACCTGTAAGTGGGCACTTGGAACACTAAAGATTGGCACCCTTGCAGCAAACATTCTGTGTGGATGTACAATTAACGAATTATTTTGGCAGTGTAAAATACGTGGATGCTATTCTATCGATTCCATCGCACTGCGCCACTCTAAACAACCCAACAGAGCCCTGTGCATCGTATCACACAATCATGCATCGTGGTGTGTATAAGTATCGCTATTTAACCAACGGTTCACACCCCTGTGTTCTGGTGATTCCGCTTTAAAAGGAGCGGGCTGATGGATTTTGCACTTTCCTATTGGGGAAATAATCCCACAGTGTGCTGCTGGCACTATGGCAGTTTAGCGGTCACTGATTGCAGGCAACATTGGTGAAGCCGAAACCTGTGGAAGGCTCTTCTCGATCTTTGCCATTAATTTTCCCTTGCCGTGATTTTGTTTTGCAGGTGGGGCTACGGGCACCTCCTGTAATGAAAGCCCCGCCCCTGCCAGGCCGGCCAATAGTAAACAGGAGGAAGAACACCACATCCTCGTCCTCCTCAGCGTCCAGTCTGAACTCCAGCCTGACTGTCACACCCTCAGGAAAAGGTGAGGCCTCTCACCTCCGGTGAAGAGAATGTGTCCTGGTGATTATTCCACGCCACCTAGTGTCTTTTTAAAGTAGCGCATTGTGACATCATTAACAAATTATGCAAATCGCCTATCAACCACTTAAACAGAGGCAGGATGAGATAAGATGATAATATAATATATATGTCATTTAGCAGACGCTTTTATCCAAAGCGACTTACAGTAATGAATGCATACATTTTTCAGTATATATGGTCCCAATGGGAATTGAACCCACAACCTAAGCATTGCCAACGCCATGCTCTACCTACTGAGATACACAGAATCATGCTCTACCTACTGAGCCACACAGAATCATGCTCTACCTACTGAGCCACACAGAACCACGCTCTACCTACTGAGCCACACAGAACCACGCTCTACCTACTGAGCCACACAGAACCACGCTCTACCTACTGAGCCACACAGAACCATGCTCTACCTACTGTAGGCAGGCAGTGGTCTAATGGTTAGGGAACTGGGCTTGTAACGTTAAGGTTGCAGGTTCAATCCCCAGGTGGGGACACTGCCGTTGTACCCTTGAGCAAGGTACTTAACCTGAATTGCTTCAGTAAAATATCCAGCTGTATAAATGGATTGTAAAGAAAATGTAAAACCGTGTAAGTCGCTCTGGATAAGAGCGTCTGCTAAATGCCTGTAATGCCTGTAATGTAATGAGCCACACAAAACCACGCTCTACCTACTGAGACACACAAAACCACGCTCTACCTACTGAGCCACACAGAACCACTCTACCTACTGAGCCACACAGAACCATGCTCTACCTACTGAGCCACACAGAACCACGCTCTACCTACTGAGCCACACAGAACCACGCTCTACCTACTGAGCCACACAGAACCATGCTCTACCTACTGAGCCACACAGAACCACGCTCTACCTACTGAGCCACACAGAACCATGCTCTACCTACTGAGCCACACAGAACCATGCTATACCTACTGAGCCACACAGAACCATACTCTACCTACTGAGCCACACAGAACCACCAGTCCCTGTTTAAGGCATGTTGTTTTGCAGGTAAATTCAACACTTCCCTGAGCTCAGGGGCCAGCGGTGCAAAGCCCAGGGGGCCTGCCAGCCTGAGCCAACTGCCCAACTCTGGGGCGGCCTCCACAAAGCCCCAGGCCCTCTCCGCCAGCAGTAGAGCCCTGGAGCCCATGAGGGCAGGGAGACTGACTCTCGCTGCCCAGGGGAAGAAGCCCACGGAGCCACAGGCTAGACCGGGCAGGTCTACCCCCCTCAAGAAACCGGAGCCCGCCCCTTCGAACCGGACCCCCGCCCAACGCCCCCGCAGAGGGCAGGTTCCGATCCCAGCATCCCCACCGCTGTCGCCGTCGCCGTGGTGAGGCCCGGCGTTGCCATGGTGAGGCCCGGCGTTGCCATGGTGAAGCCAGGCGTTGCCGTGGTAAAGCCCGGCGTTGCCCTTAAGGGCATCAGTCTCAAGCTGAAGGCCTTCATCGCGCCAACTCCCGCCGGACAGATGAAGCAACCGCGCCGCTCCGAGGGTGAGGATTGGTTGGCTTCTCCCCAAAAAGGTGTCCTGGTTTAAGAGTTCCTGTGATGTTGAATGTAGCACATTAAAAAAGCTGTGAAAATGTGGCCTCCCTCCCGCGTGGTCCAGTGGTTACAACGTTGGACACTGGGCTACGGCGACTGGGGTTCGATCCCACCGGCCACGCCAGAGTCTGCTCTGGCCGGGAGTGCCACCAGGGGTGGCGATTGGCTGTCTGTCCCCAGGGAGGGGGGAAGGGAAGCTGATATGAAATCGCTGCACACAGGAGTGGCTCTGAGTTATGGTCGACGGCCTGGCGAGTGCCGTCTCGGAGGAGACGATGCTTCACCTTCGTCATTACCGGTCACAGGGCTACGGCAGCAAACTCACATTACGAGGGGCGGGGGGATTGACTTGAAAATAGAGGGTGTAATTGTCTACAAAATTGGGAAAAATGGGATAAAATCTGAAAATGGGATAAAATGCTGGGATTTCAGACTGTGGTCAAAGGTGCTTGGTTTTCTGTTGGTCTATGCAGTTTTACAAGATAGCCTTTGGTAAAAGCCAGAAAGGCTAAATAAATGCAAGCAATATCGGTGAAGCTGATGAAATGTGAAGTAAATGGCATCGTCGTTCTATTTGTTCCAAAGCATGTTATCTCCTTGATAAGCTAGTTGGTGTGAGGCCAGGTCATTTTCATTAAAAAATGTCTACGTTGATCATTCATTTTACAAATAACATCCTTGGGAAGAAAAATGAACTTCATTGAATTTTGCATTAGAAAAATCTTAATCTTTTGAGCCTTGGTTTAATTTCCCATGATTTATTTTCCTTTGCTAGGAAATACTTTCAGCTTTCTGTTCCATTCCAATTTGAATTGGAGCTGTAATAGGTCATTGTTTGAAGAAGGGTGTTGCAGTGGGTCAGTGATTAGAGTTGATTTAAGAAGACCTGCAGTCTGTAAGTATTTGAACGGTGACACATGTTTGTTGTTGTGGCTCTGTACTCAACACATTGGATTTGAAATGAAACCGTGACTATGATGTTAAAGTGCAGACTTTCACCTTTAATTTGAGGGTGTTTACATCCATATCGGCTGGACCTGAACCTGAACCTTTTTATACATAGTCCGCCCATTTTAGGGGACCAAAAGTAATTGGACAAATTAACATAAACTGATATAAAGTTGTTATATTTAATATTTGGTCGCAAATCCTTTTCAGGCGATGACTGCCTTAAGTTTGTGAGCCGTAGACATCACCAGACGCTTGATATCTTCCCTGGTGATGCTCTGCCAGGCCTGTGCTGCAGCCATCTTCAGTTCTTGCTTGTTTCGAGGGCCTCTTGCCTTCAATCTGGTCTCCAGCAGGTGAAACGCATGCTCAGGTGGATTGAGGTCGGGTGATTGACTTGGCAAGTAAAGAACATTCTACTTTTTGGCCTTAAACTCCTTGGTTGCTTTGCATTTACATTACATTTTACATTTTAAGCATTTAGCAGACCCTCTTATCCAGAGCGACTTACAAGATGTGCATTAATACATGGTAAGAACAATCATAGTTAGCGCAAGAGATCAGTGCAGTAATACAGCGATAGACATCATTGCAGGCATCTGCATAACACTGGGAAGGAAAAGGTTAGTGTATGTATATATATATTTTTATTTTTTTTATTTTTTATTTGGGAGTATAGTGTTGAACAAGTAAACAGTGGTGATGACAATTAGCTAGATGGACAGAGTTCAGTGATAGTGGAGTCTGAAAAGGTGGGTTTTGAGTCTCTTGTGGAAAATCGCATTGACCGATGGGTCCTGACCGATTCAGGAAGGTCGTTCCACCAGCGAGGGATCAGGACAGAGAAGAGGCTGGGGTGTAGGGAGTGATGAGTGACTGGAGGTATGGGGGAGCAGTACCTCTGGCCGCTTGAAAAGCCAGCACCAGTGATTTGAATCTGATGCGTGCTGCGATGGGGAGCCAGTGCAGCCAGTACAGCTTTGGCTGTATGTTTGGGGTCATTGTCCTGCTGCATGGTGACTCGCTGTCCAATGAGTTTTGATGCATTCGCTTGGATCTGAGCAGACAAGATATTTCTGTGCACTTCTGCATTCATCCTGCTGCTGCTGTCAGCAGTGACTTCATCAGTGAACACGAGTGAGCCAGTTCCAGTGGCAGCCATACAGGCCCAAGCCATAACACCACCTCCACCATGTTTGACAGATGAGGTGCTATGCTTTGGATCATGAGCTGTTCCTTCCCCCCCTCTTCCATCACTCTGGTACAGGTTGATCTTTGTCTCATTTGTCCGTAACACTTTGTTCCAGAACTTTTTAATGTGCTTTTTTGCAAACTGTAACCTGGCCGTTCTATTCTGGAGGCTTACCAGGGGCTTGCGTCTTGTGGTGAACCCACTGAGGTTATGCTGGTGTAGTATTACCTGGATGGTAGTCTTTGACACATCTACGCCTACATCCTGTAGAGTGTTGTTGATCTGTTCAACAGTTGAAAAGGGGTTTTTCGTCACCTTTCCAAGTATTCTTCTGTCATCCACTACACTGGTCTTCCGTGGTCTACTAGGTCGTTTGCAGTGGCTGAGCTCACCAGTGTGTTCTTGCTTCTTAACAATGTACCAAACATTGTTGATTTTGACCCACCTAATATTTTGGCTCTGATTTATTACGATTTTGCAGCCTCACGTTGGCCTGCTTTACTGGCATTGACACTTCTTTGGTCCTCATGTTGAGAGACTCCAAATACAAATGTCACACCTAGAATCAACTCTAGACCTTTTGTTAGCTCTCTTGTGCGTGAAGTAACGATGAAACGAAACACACCTGCCCAAGAAACAGCTGAGCAGCCAATCGTCCAATTACTTTTGGTCCCTTAAAATGGGGGGGGGGACAATGCATAAAAAGGGCTCCAATTCCTACACGGTTCACCCGATATGGATGTAAATACCCTCAAATCAAAGGTGACAGTCTGCACTTTAACTTTGTTTCATTTCAAATCCAATGTGCTGGAGTACAGAGCCACAACAAGAAATGTGTCACTGTCCAAATACTTCCGGACTGCACTGTAGACGCTCCCTGTTATCCTCATTGTTATTCTTCCTCGATGTTTTGCAGTTCCCTCTCCTGATCCGACGAGGATAGTGAAACCAAAGAGACTTGGGTCTGCCATCAGTACTGAGAGGTGAATACTGATTTATTATTATTAAAATGCATGACTGTATTTATGTACTCGGCCCATGTGCTTACTTGCGTAGCTTGCATTTTGAACGCTGTCCGTTTAGGCAGTTGGATTTTTTACTTGATTCAGTTTCAGGTATAATTACTTGGCCGAAGGGCCCAACAGCAGTATCCTACCCAGGATTTGAACCCACACCCCTTTGGCTTGCAAGTAGGGATGCTAATTTTAAGAAATTAAGATAACTCCGCTGTGCTGTGATGCATAATCGTTCATTTGATACGCTTGATCGATGCAATTCTTAACGGCGATTAAAATCGATCATCGATTAATCATCATAACATCCCTAGTTGCAAGGCGTTTTCCCAGACCGACGGGACTCAATTTGCATTTGATCACTGTGATTGAAGGGTTTTATGGAGGTCTCTCACTCAGCGTTTGGTGTAATCTGTGTGGTTCTCTGTGGCTCAGTTGGTAGAGCACAGCGTTGGCAACGCTTAGGTTGTGGGTTCAATCCTCACTGGGGCCACATATACTGAAAATGTATACATTCACTACTGTAAGTCGCTTTGGATAAAAGCATCTGATAAATGGCGTATATATATATATATATCTCCTCCCCCAGTCTCCTGGTGAAGGCAGCGGTCCCGCCTCCAGAGGTGCCCCAGACCCCCAGCGCCGGGGGCAGGTCCATCCCAGCGCTGGCGAGACGCTCCTCTGCCCTCCCCACCCCGGTGAACAGGCGGGTCTCGGGGATCCCCTGCATCACCCCAAAGAGCGTCCGACGGGGCCCGGCCGGGGAGAGACTGGACCTGCTGGGATTGGGCATCAAGATCAGCCAGGGGAGGTGAGACACGGGCCCCTCTGTAGACTGCAGGTCCCTCTTGGTCCCTCTTGTGTTAATGCACATTTTGCAAGTCGCTCTGGATAACTATAATTCTGCCCATCCTCCGGGGATGTGCTTTGCAAATGAACCAATGGTCAGTTATTAATTCTGATAAATCGGGGGGTGGGTGTGTGAAATGACACACAGCCCCAGCCAACCAAATCCACCGTCAGAAATCTGCAGGCACAAATCGGATTTCAGGAAGCCTAGGCCAGAAAAGTAGTAACCGTCCAGATTCCGAGCTTCTGGAGTTGAAACTAAGCATGACTGCAATTGTCCTCTCCTTTGGACTGAAATCTTATAGACTGAGGTATTTCACAGCACGTCCCTGAGATATTAACACAAATTTGGGACGCCCAGTTGTGTTTCTAGGCTGGTCTCCATTGCTGCATCCTTATCCGCCATTTTGTGAAAGTGTAGACAACCATGCATTCTTCTTACTCCGCAGTTCACCAGCTGAGCCACACAGTCATTGCTTTAGAGGAGTACACTTCATGCGCAGTCTGCTGTAGACTGCTGGTGTCTGGTTGACCAGTGGAGGTCGTTGGTGTGTGCGATGAGACACACCAACCCCACGGACTGAAACCCAGCCACCCCCTTCCATGGGTTGAGCATGATTGGTCATAGTGCCACCCTGTGTCGTGTTGCCAGCCACAGTCACCACTGACCGTCTTGTACAAGACAGTGGGGCGCATTGAGAACAGCATTTTAACAGGATGACCCAGCAGCCCCAGATGGGTTTATTTTCACCAAATTATATCAAATTATTTTATACATCTTTGCTAATTTCCAGCTAAAGTGGTTCTGTGTGGCTCAGTAGGTAGAGCGTGGCGTTGGCAACGCTTAGGTTGTGGATTCGATTCCCACTGGGACCACATACACTGAAAAATGTATGCATTCACTACTGCAAGTCGCTTTGGATAGAAGCGTCTGCTAAATGGCATATATATATATATTATATTATCATTTTTATCAAGGGTTTAAATCATTTTGTAGGATGCTGCAGCAGGCAAACAAGAAAGGATTGAATCCTTGCTACTTTACCTAGCTAAAGGTTTGAGATCACTAGCTGTAGCTCTGCCGAAGGTTAAACGGAGAACCTAACTGGCAGAAGGCAGCACTTAAAGGTGGCTGCGAACAGCAGTGCCAGGAATACTGTGGACTGGATGTTAGAGGGGAGATTGTTCTCCTCACTGTGGGATCGTTCTCTTCAGCCCCACTCAGATAAAGGTGTTCCAGCGGACGAACGCCTCAAGCCCCAAGCCCGTACCCCAGGAAGAGCTCTCCTGCCCAGCCGCACTCGAGCCCTGCTCCCTGGTCTTCAGCCTGGAGGATGAGTCTGAGGGAACACTCATCTCTGACCCCACACCCAGCACACCTCAGAAAACCGCACAACACACCGGCCACAGCTTACAGCACCAGGATACCCCTGAACACAGCACAGAGAGCAGGGCTACCCCAGAATCCAGCACAGGGAATGCCCCTGAATCCAGCACAGGGAATGCCCCAGAATCTAGCATAGAGATGTTGAATGCCCCAGAATCCAGCATAGGGAATCAGACCACCCCTGAATCCAGCACAGGGAATGCCCCAGAATCCAGCACAGGGAATGCCCCTGAATCCAGCACAGGGAATACCCCAGAATCCAGCACAGAGAAGTTGAATACCCCAGAATCCAGCACAGGGAATGCCCCAGAATCCAGCACAGGGAATGCCCCCAAATGCAGCACAGGGAATACCCCAGAATCCAGCACAGAGAAGTTGAATGCCCCAGATTCCAGCACAGGGAATCAGACCACCCATGAATCCAGCAGAGAGAACCAGAACACCCCAAAACCCAGCGTAGGGCAACCAGTACACCCCAGTCCTGAGGAGCCCCAGAAACCGCAGAATTACACAATGAAGACTCCGGAAAACAAAGAGGTAACATCCCTCATTCCCAACTGAGTGTTTCCCTGCAGCACGGAATTCAGGAAGTCACCCAATCTGTGCTAGTTTTTGCTTTGGGCACTCACTGACAGACTGACAGACAGTGCATTAACTGTTAACTGTTTTTAATAGGCTATTTGCAGAGTGATACTGTTTTACCAGATTTAATTGTTCACTCGTTTGAGATTTAATTGACAGGTGTTGATTGGTTGTTCGTTCACTGGCGTTGCGTTGGCAGGTTTTGATTGTTTATTTCATTTTGTATTCTCTGTCATACGTTACATTTTGCTGTTTAAAAAAAAAAAAAAAAGATTAATCGATTAATTGTTTGTAACATGGGCGACGAAGGATCAAGGACATTTCTTAAAATTAGCATGTTTTGATTTATTCATTCACTCACTGTTCATTGGTTGTTCACCTGTTCACTCACTGTTCATTGGTTGTTCACTCATTCACTCACTGTTCATTGGTTGTCCACTCGTTCACTCACTGTTCATTGGTTGTTCACTCGTTGGCATTGCATTGGCAGGTGCTGCTGGTGGACGCTCCAGTTCCAGTGTTGAGGGTTCAAGAGAGACTTCTCATTGACCTCTCAAACACCTCTGACCTGATGAGAGCCGTGCCGCTGAAGCCCACTGGAGGACTGGTGAGACATCAGAACGTAAGAACATAAGAACACATAATGAGGAGAACGGGCCGCTCAGCCCATCTAGGCTCGTCATGTCCTAATCTAAAGACTATCTAGTACTGCATCTAGCCTGGACTTGAATAGCCCAAGTGTTTCTGCCTCTACTACCTGACCTGGCAAGCTGTTCCAGGCATTGACAACTCTCTGTGTAAAGAAAAACTTCCTAATATCCGTGTGGAATTTGCCTTGAACTAATTTCCACCTGTGGCCTTTTGTTCTGCTGACCCCACTTATCTTTAAAAAATCTTTGGTAATCCCTTTTAGGAATTAAAAAACCTCAATCAAATCCCCCCCTAAGTCTCCGTTTGCTAAGCTTAAATTGATTCAGTGCCTTAATTAAGTCTATCCTCATAACCTTTACCTTTCATACCAGGTATCAGTTTAGTTGCCCTTCTTTGAACTTTTTCAAGAGCTTCTATATCTTTCTTGTAGTGTGGTGCCCTGAATTGCACCCAGTACTCTTAAGTGAGATTTGACAAAGGCATTATATAACATTAATATAACCTCCTTTGATTTATACTCAATACTTTTTTGCTATGTATCCCAGCATCTTGTTAGCCTTTTTCATTGCTGTAGCACGCTGCTTTGATGCAGATAGAGACAACCTCTCCATGTGTCTAATGGGTGGAGCTATCACGTGATATCAGTATCTTACAGTACCTGATTTGAGCCAATCACGGTGTTTTGCTGAGTTAATTCAGTCACGTCAGAGATTGGCAGTACATGGTACAGTAGCTCCACCCATTTCGGGGTTTGTGAAGCCTCACTTTGACCTCACCAATAATGACACAAAAGCATTTTATAACTGCTTTACTTCAATATGATACCAGGCATATTTGGGGTAATCACATGTCAAAAGGCACTGGGCGTTGTTCCACGGAAAGTGTTTATAAACGGGTGCACATAAGTGGTACGCCAGTACGTATTCTGCGTCCTCAAACGTTAATCGCGTACCAAGCAAGACGACAAACCTTTGAAACATACACGATATTAAGTTTGATCAGTCCATCTGGTACTTTGTCGTCTTGCTTGATACGCGATTAACTTTTGAGGACGCAGAATACGTACTAGCGTACCACTTATGTGCACCCCTGTTTGTATACCTGTCTGACAAGTAAGTAAGACTTTATTTATATAGCACCTTTCATACAAGAATTGCAGTTCAAAGTGCTTTACACAGAATGCATAATCAGAGAAGATTAAAATATATATAGTGCAAGATCAATTTAGTAGTGCAAGTCAGAGTTAATCAAAAGCTTTGGTAAAAGATAGGTTTTAAGTTGTCTTTTGAAAATGTCTAGTGTGTTGGCTTCCCTGATATTTATGGGTAATGTGTTCCATAATTTTGGGCGTAGTTGACAAAGGCCGCATCACCAACCTTCTTATGACAGTTTCTGGTGATCTCTAATAGACCTGCATCTGATGATCTCAGTGTTCTAGCTGGTGTGTAATTTGTAAGAGATTTAGCTATGTAGTTAGGTCCTTGTCCATTTAGAGCTTTGTAAGTGAGAAGGAGGACCTTAAAGTCTATTCTAAAGGTTACAGGAAGCCAGTGTAGAGCAGCTAGGACAGGACTAATGTGTTCTCTCCTTTTAGTTTTGGTTAATAATCTAGCTGCAGAGTTTTGAATGAGCTGGAGTCTTTCAATGGTTTTCTTGGGAAGACCAGTGAAGAGTGAGTTACAGTAGTCTAACCGGCTAGATATGAAAGCATGAATTAGCTTCTCAGCATCGTTTTGATTTATAAATGCTATATTTCTGAGGTGAAAGAATGATGTTTTAGTCACTTTATTTATATGGGAGTTGAAATTCAGTTCTGAGTCTAGGATGACACCAAGGCTTGTGACCTCAGATTTGATCCAGGGGGTTAACCCTCCCAAGTTTTTAATGAGCATTTCTCTTTTTGTTTTGGGGCCGATAAGTAGAATTTCAGTTTTATCCTCATTTAATCTCAGGAAGTTATTGCTCATCCATTTATTTATTGCCAATAGGCCGTTGGTAATGGAGTTTATAGCTGCCGTATCATTTGGTTCTGCGGGATATATACAATTGTGTATCATCCGCATAGCTGTGAAACCTACATTATGTTCCCTGATGATGTCACCCAGTGGTAGCATGTAAAGGAGAAAAGCATGGACCTAGGCAGCTCCCTTGTGCAACCCCATAGCAGTTGTCGTATTTCTCAGACATATAGCCTCCCAAGCTAATATAGAATTTCCTTCCTCTGATGTATGTTTTGAGCCAGTTCAAAACACAGTCAGAGAAACCAACAAGGGCCAACGAGACTTGCGTGTGCATTCTCTCTTGAACGGGACAACTTTATCTGGGTTTCACTTTCAAACGGGTATTGACACATTTTGCTGAGGTTTTTAAGATTCATTTGTAGGTCCAGCAATGCACTGAATTGTACTGCCATAGGTTCCCTTTACTACAGCTTCATGTACTGGTGCTTGCTTTTCAAGCGGCCAGAGGTACTGCTCCCCCATACCTCCAGTCACTCATCACACCCTACACACCTCCCAGACCCCTCCGCTCCGCCTCCTCTGGCAAACTGACTGTCCCATCCCTCCGGGCGCCTGGCAGCCACCTCGCGGTCTCGCCTCTTCTCTGTCCTGATCCCTCGCTGGTGGAACGACCTTCCGCAGTCGGTCAGCACCGCGGAATCACTTGCGATCTTCTGCATAGAGACTCAAAACCCACCTCTTCAGACTCCACTACCACTGAACTCTGTCCATCTAGCTAAATTGTCTTCACCACTATTTACTTACTCCAAAAAAAAAAAAAAATAATAATAATTTACACTAACCTTTTCCTTCCCAGTGTTACAGGTGTGGTACGCAGATGCCTGCAATGATGTCTATTGCTGTATTACTGCACTGATCTCGTGCGCTAACTATGATTGTTCCTACCATGTATTAATGCACATCTTGTAAGTCGCTCTGGATAAGAGCGTCTGCTAAATGCTTAAAATGTAAAATGTAAGATGTAAAGATGTATTTTTTTTCTCTTCTAGTTAATTGATCTCAGCTCTCCTCTGATAACCTGGAGTCCCGTTGACAAGAAAGAAAACTCCATGGATGGGCCCCCCCTCATCAATCTCTCATTTTAATCTACTGTACTGCGTTGTCTTCTGTCTCCCCTTAATCTAAGTATATGGTACTGTGTAGAGTTTATTTTAAAAATAAAGGATTGGTGTCTCTTAGCAGAAAAAATAAAAATCATTCTTTGCACAGAATAAATTATTTAGTCCAAGGGAGTGGATGCAAGTGTGCTGGAGAACGAGAAACGTCACGGAGCTTGCGTCGCTTTTCTTCAGTGTGGTGGGTGGAAGAGTGCGTGCTTTCACATGTGTGCGTCAAAGGTCTGCACTTCAAGAGTTGCTGCTGTCTGTCTTTGTCAGATCATTTTTTTGTGTTTAAAATTTACAAATAAACATTATACATTGAGTTGCAGGCGTTCTGGCATTTTGTCCTCTCTGTTCTGGGCGTTCACTGAACATTCAGTCTGGGGAGGTGTGTAAACTTATCCTTGTCGATGCGATGTTGTGTATCGGTGGAGCTCCAGTTATGGGCTCAAATTAATGCGTTTTCGTCAAAAGTATTTCGTCCTGTAAAAAACATTTTGTGCTTGTAAAAGTATTTCGTCCTGTAAATAAGCATTTTGTGCTTGTAAAGTGTTTCGTCTCTGTAAAAAGATTTTTATAGTTGCAAGCACAAAATGTTTTTTTACAGAGACGATAAGAGTGTGATTACTTCACCTGAGCGTCCGCTACAGAATGTGACGTCGATAAGAGTGTGATTACTTCCCAGAGTTGGACTCCTAAGCTGTGTTCGAAACCATTCCCTATTCCCTAAATAGTGCACTATATAGTGTGTTCGCCATTTTGTAGTGGTGTTCGAATTCTCAACGGTTAATTTCGTTCACTATATAGGCCTAGTCCACTATAAAATACCCACAATTCACAGCAATTTCTAGTGAACAGTGAATGTACCCTACAATTTCTCCCGTATACCACAATGCAATGCGGTCGTGTCTTACCGAAGGAGAGTCATGAGTGCTCAGTTTGTGTACGTGATACTGGGCGAGTCTGCTTGCATCACCTGAATATCCGGCACTTCTTTTTTTTACGCAAATGACGTTCAGTGTAGTGTCCGAAAACTTTAATCGTTCACTACATGGAACACTACATAGGGAACACTATATAGGGAATAAGGAATGAGTGAACGGTTTCGAACACAACCTTGGGCTGTGTTCGAAACCGCTCACTCGTTCACTATTCCCTATTCCCTATATAGTATTTACTATATAGTGTACTATGTAGCGAACGAAAATACTGTTTTCGGATACTACAACTGAACATCATTTGCGTCAAAAAAGTGCCGGATATTCAGGTGACGCAAGCGGACGCGCGCCCAGTATCATAAACAAACCGAGCACTCATGGCAGCAGGTTGAAATGTACTCCGGTGGTATCGGGTTTGCATGTTCAGTTTTGAATGTTAAATCCCAAATAAATTGTTGAAATTCTAATGATGTGCAAGTGTGGTTTTGTCTACTGTGGTGCTGTCTGCTAGCCACTGCTTTAGCCACCAATAGCTACCGTTATGGAAGTCGTGAGCTAACTAGCTCATGTGGAGAAAATAACGTTAGGATAACTCACGAGCTCACGACTAGCACCAACTTCCATAGCGATAATAACAGTAGCTATCGGTGGCTAAAGCAGTTAGCTAACGTTACCACCACCATGAGCTGTTGGCTCAACTTTTGTTCTTGAGGCATAAACGGAGGTGTATGTATGACGGTATGACACGACCGCATTGCATTGTGGTACACAGGAGAAATTGTAGGGTACATTCTCTGTTCACTATAAATCACTGTGAATTGTGGGTATTTTCTCTTTCACTATATAGTGAACGAAATTAACAGTTTAGAATTTGTCGCACACTACAAAATGGCGTACACGAATAGGGAGCGGTTTCGAACACAGCCCAGGTTACAGATGTTTTCCTTTTTCCGGAGTCACTTGGTGAAACGTTAAGTAGCGCTCAAATCTCTTCCAGTATTTAAGTAATTTGTCTGTAAATATTACCTGGCTTATTTGAGATAGAAATGAAGATGTTTGAAGATACACCACCCTATTGACATATTTGGTAAA
Organism: Aldrovandia affinis; assembly: GCA_029706075.1. Taxonomy (NCBI): domain Eukaryota; kingdom Metazoa; phylum Chordata; class Actinopteri; order Notacanthiformes; family Halosauridae; genus Aldrovandia; species Aldrovandia affinis. The sequence continues at coordinate 466,543 of JAINUG010000137.1, read as the reverse complement.
ACAGAAAATAAAACCTCATCTTATGAGCAAGAGTTAGAGCATCATTTTATTTGAGTGCATGATTACATTTATTTAAATCTTGAGACGTTAGTTTGTTGTGCCGAATGCAGAGTAAGGCACTGCTGTGTTGTAACAGGGCTAACTTCAAAGTTATGAGCTGATGTTCTCCACAGAATTCAGATGATCATAAGCTCACAATCTCAGAAAGGGTTTACTCACAACTACACTGAGTTTTGCTGGTACCTTATCTTTCTACATTTATGAAACTTGTATGCATTTTTATCAATAACACAGAATAGGGTGATCATTGACTCATTTTACATTGCCGTACCTCTCAAACTTGTGTTTAATATGAACATGGGCACACACTGTAAAGCACTGAGCAGTAACATGTAGCATGTCCTTTGTCAAGAGCAGATCTGGAGAGAACTTAATTGTGTCCAAAATATAAGTACTTTTTCATTTGGTGTTTCCATTATTTTGTCTACCCCATGTATAGGGTGGTGGCCCCATGCTCTAGTGAACTTATCTACACTGGCCCAATGAACTGAATAACTTTTGACTCGGGGCCTGATTCCATTCTGAAAATGTTGTTAATTTGCTCTCTTCACCAGCTGTCTTCACTTAGGAGACAACCTAACTAGCTAACTTGTAAACAATGCTAGCTGCATCTCTAGGATGATTGCTACATCATTATTCACGGTTAAGAACAAAAGGTTGTGCTACAAGTACAAAAAGACGTGTATAAATTATCTTCCCCTCCAGCTCTGTGGATGACCATATCCTCCCCTCTCTGTCCTTCCTTTTAGAAGAGTGGTGGATGACTGTTTGACTGGCCCCACCTCCTCAGGTTGAGACATGAAGACAGAACCTGTGATTGATGGTGTAGATTACACAGATTTGGAGCTCGGGTCAAGTCTGAAAACTGAAGACCTGGAGGAGGAGAAAGAGCGGAGGACAGGACATGGGATGGACGGGGAGGAAAAATACTTCCTGTCCAAAATAAAGAAGGAGGAGTATGAAGGCTGGGAGAGACCAAGTAAGGAGATGAAGAGTGAGGATGGAGTGAAAGATGAAGGGGTAATGGAACTCTGGCTGAAGCAGGAAAAAGAGAGCGGAGATGAAAGGGTGAAGGTTGAACCTGATCAAAATGCCCAAATGGACAGAGGGATGAAGAATGGAGAACAGTCCGACTCAGGTAAACAGGAAACAGGAGGGTCTGTCATCTTGGGTCACTTCCTGTCTTCCTTTCTATATTAAACAGCCAGTTAGAACTTAGGGTAGTTCACTCCAAAATGAAACTTTAACATTTCCCTTTTCACCCTAAGAGTATTCATTTCATTTGACAATGCCAGCTCTCCAAGGCTTCTGGTTACAGATTTCAGGCTCAAGCTTTAGGCTGCAGCTGAAATCAAATGGAAGTCAATTGAAATAAACCATATCTAGGGCCCTATGAAATCCCAAATTGAGTTCCGCCCCCCATATTCCGTGTTCCCTATTTTATTTTTCCCGGAATATGTTTTTTGTTTTTTTGTTTCTGATATTATCCCATTTTCTCCCAATTTGGTAGCCAATTAGACCCGCAATTTTTATGTAAATCCCCCCCTAGTAATGTGAGTTCGCTGCCGTAGTCCTGCGACCAGTACTGGCGAAGGCGAAGTAACGCCTCCTCTGAGACGTCACTCGCCAGGCCGTCGACCGTAACCTGGTATTACAGGGCCACTCTTATGCGCAGTGAACGTCATGTCGGCTTCCCTCCCCCTCCCTGGGGTGGACAGCCAATTTTAAGCCGCCCCTGGTGGCGCTCCCAGCCAGAGCCGACTCTGGTGAGACGGGAAATTGAACCCCGGTCTCCGTGGCCAGCTTCGGACGTTGTAACCGCTGGACCACGCGGGAGGCCCCGTTTTTAAAAATGTTTTAATAATGTATGTAGGCTATAAAAAATATATCAGGGTTAATAGTTTTGTAATGTAAAATAAAAACATTTTAATACTTAATATTCAAGTTTAATTAGTTCTAGATTATATTACTTATTATGAATGAGCAATATCAATACAATTTACAACTTAAATTATGAACATAGCAGCACCTAATTATTTTCATGTTTTATGCCTCACTCACTTATCACAATGTTGAGAACACTGCAATCGCGGATGTCAAACGCTTCATAAACCACAAAATACATTTTCTTCCCTCGGATCTTGTAGAGGACTGCCTGTTCAAACACCCGTGGCAAATGAGTCTGGTGAAGGCTGCTTTCTTTCTCTGGCAATGCTCCTCCCTGTTTACAATGTTTAACTAGGAACGGACAGAGCTTTTTCATTTTATCGAGTGGTATGTCAGAATACGTGCACACAGCCACAAGGTCCTCAACAAACTCATGCCTTGCATCTGACGATTTTGATGCACTTTGTATGGTAGTTTGGAGGGGTAAACTCGCAGCACGTAGCTTATCCTTGTTTCGAAGGTGGGTTTTCGATTTTACATGGTCATCGCACATATTTTTTACAGTCCAGTCAGCGGTGTGTTGACAGAACTTGCAGAACAGTTGCTGTCCCTCTTCATAGAAATCATTGTGAGAGATTACTGCTCTGCCTGAACTTTGCAGTTTGTGCTATGTTTCTGAGTTTTTAACGGATTTAGTAGTCTCAGATGGCCTCTTCGTCATGCTTGTCCTCCATTGAACAACCTGCGTGTTTTTTTCCCCACTGACGCGGACACGAATGTGTACACACACACAGCCTCGCTGCCCAAACATACCACTCCAAAACAGGGGGAAAATGTATCTGTTCTCAATTTATTTGGCAATTAAACTGAGTCAGATTCCTGATATTTCCAATAATTGAAGCAGCCTTTTGATGCACTTTAATCAAAATCTTTTAAATTCTGTGCAATTCCGCATTTAACAGTGAATTCCATTTTTATCTCTGGATTCCGTGATTCCGTCTGCGTTTTGCGCATCGCGGAAAACATAGGGCCCTACACATCCATATCGCATCGACAATCCCCATCTGCAGTGTAAATTGTTCGAGAGACTGTTCCATGATGAACAGGGTAATGTATTGACGCCGATACACTACCCTGTAATTACTTTTTGACTTTTATTTGAAGTTATCTGTAAACATATTCTGTGTTTTTCTCAGTTTTGTTTGTGTCTACATACATCCATATTTATATTAGTCTCACATGACCTGCTCTCTTCTCAGGTAAGACTGGTGAGGCATTGTCTCAGGTCTTTGCCTCCTCCCAGTGCTCATTCCTTCATGCAGAAGAAGTGAAGCTTCACCAGCACATTGAGGGGGTTCCTCCAAACGAGCACAGCAGGATCTTGAGGTCTGGAGGAAGCAGAGCAGAGAACCCACCGCCTCCCAGCAGCGTACATCAGCACCCCGCACCCCCAAAGACAATCTCCACCCTGACACAGTCCAACACAGACTCTCATGGGTCCCACACATGCTCCCAGTGTGTAAAGCAATATAGACATCTGTCACAACTGATCAAACACCAAAGATGCCATACAGGGGAGCGCACATACCACTGCTCCCAGTGTGGGAAGCGATACAGACATGTCACACAGCTGACAATACACCAGCGAACACATACAGGGGAGTGCCCGTACCACTGCGTCCAATGTGGGAAAAGTTTCAGTGTGTCTAGTAGTCTGAAAAGACACCAGAGAACTCATACAGGGGAGCGCCCATTCCACTGTTCCCACTGTGACATGAGTTTCAGTCAATCTGGACATCTGAAAAGACACCAGAGAAATCATACAGGGAAGCGTCCGTACCACTGCTCTGACTGTGGGAAGAGTTTCAAACGGTCCAGTAGTCTGAAAACACACCAGAGGACTCATACAGGGAAGCTCTGCTTTGACTGTGGGAAGAGTTTCAAACATTCCAGTAGTCTGAAAACACACCAGAGGACTCATACAGGGAAGTGCCCGTACCACTGCTTTGACTGTGGGAAGAGTTTCAAACATTCCAGTAGTCTGAAAACACACCAGAGGACTCATACAGGGAAGCGTCCGTACCACTGCTTTGACTGTGGGAAGAGTTTCAAACATTCCAGTAGTCTGAAAACACACCAGAGGACTCATACAGGGGAGTGCCTGTACCACTGCTTTGACTGTGGGAAGAGTTTCAAACATTCCAGTAATCTGAAAACACATCAGAGGATTCATACAGGGGAGTGCCTGTACCACTGCTTTGACTGTGGGAAGAGTTTCAAACAGTCCAGTGGTCTGAAAAGACACCAGAGAATTCATACGGGGAAGCGCCCGTGCCAATGATTTGACTATGGGAAGAGTCATCTGAAAATACACCAGAGAACTCATACAGCGCATCGCAGTGATCACCCGGACCTGCCGATTCTCCCTCTACATCATCCAGAGTAACCAACTGTTCCTCACCCAAGAGGCCACACAACTCCTGGTCCAGGCCCTGGTGATGTCACGTATGGACGACTGACCTGTGCCATCAAACCACTGCAACTGGTCCAGAATGTTGCCTCATGTCTGTTATTCAACCAACCCAAGTTCAATCATGTCACCCCTCTACTCACCTCTCTGCACTGGCTCCCTATCGCAGCACGCACCACATTTAAATCACTGGTGCTGGCTTATCAAGCTGCTCCTTCCTACCTCCAGACAGTCATCACACCCTACACCGCAGCCAGACCCATCCGCTCTGCCTCCTCTGGCAGAAAACGCATGCAGGGGAGCGCCCGTACCACTGCGTTCAGTGCGGGAAGACTTTCAGTCGGTCTGGTAGTCTGAAATCACACCAGAAAATTCATACTGGGGAGCACCTGTACCACTGCTCCCAGTGTGAGAAGCGATACAAGCATGTATACCAGCTGAAGATACACCAGAGGACTCATACAGTGGAGCGCCCTGTGGAAGTCATATGCGAGAATGGTCCTTTCGGACATGCTTTGCTGACATTTTTATAAATACTATTTCTCCCTTTCAGATTGTAGCTGTGTGTCTTATACTTTCCCATGAGACTGTCTTCTTATTATCTAGTTTTGTATTGTGCATTGACGTTGGTAAGATACTTTGCACCTGTTGAGGCCGAATGAAGCCGTTGTAACTGTGGGAGTGCAAGGAACTGAACCGCTGCCCGGGAAAGTTCTCCTTATCAGTGCACAAATATTCCCTCTGAGCATCCTCTGTTCAGAGCTCCTGTGTTTTGAAGTATACCTGCTCTTCATGCCTAATGAATAATAAAGTATTATGGAAACCGAATTAAATATAATCAGTTGCAGAATGAAGTACAATCAATTGCTATAAATTGTATATTAGGAACATGGAAGTAATGTTCACTGTCTTTGTTTTCTGTGCAAAATGCTGTTGGGAGGGGTGGAGCCGTGGCACCCGAGTAGAGAAAGTACAAATTAAGAGTACTGGCCTTCTAGATACATTATATGGCCAAAAGTCAGTGGACACCCCTACTAATTATTCAGTTCTCAGGGTTTGGGATGGGCCCCTTTGTTCAAGTGAAGGGTATTCTTAATTTTACAGGATACGAAGACATCTTAGCCAATTGGGCGCTTCCAACTTTGTGGCAACAGTTTGGGGAAGGCCCTTTGCTGTTCCAGCATGACTGTGCCCCTGTGCACAAAGCGAGGTCCATAAAGACATGGTTAGATGAGTTTGGTGTGGAGGAATTTGATTGGCCTGCACAGAGCCCTGACCTCAACCCCATTGAACACCTTTGGGAGGAATTAAAATGCTGATTGCGAGCCAGGCCTTCTCGTCCAACATCAGTGCCTGACCTCACAGATGCTCTTTTGGCTGAATTGGCACAAATTCCCACAGACACACTCCAAAATCTTGTGGAAAGCCTTCCCAGAAGAGTTCCCCAACTCCATATTAATGCCCGTGGTTTTAGAATGGGATGTCCAACAAGCTCATATAGGTGTGATGGTCAGGTGTCCACTGACTTTTGGCCATATAGTGTATCAGAATTACTTAAACAATAAATTTGACGAATGAATTAATTAAACCAGTGCTATAACATTTAATTACGACCACATACTTGCTCAAAATTGCAGAAATTCCTTTAAAAGTTGTGGTCTGGTGTAAAACAATTGGTAAGTAAATCTCCACACTCCGCAGCTTTACCCATCGTTGTAGAACTATCCTCTAATGTAGTATTCACTTTGCTCTGACCAGGTAACAGATGTTTTCCTTTCCCCGAGTCAGTCGGTGAAACGTTAAGTAGCGCTCAAATCTCTTCCAGTATTTAAGTAATTTGTCAGAAAGTAGTAAATATTACCTGGCTTATTTGAGATAAAAATAAAACTGGGCGGGAGATGGTTGAATATCAGGGGCGGCACTCTGTTGAACATGGGGGGGTAGATGATATAAGATTTACATCTACTGCATCGTAATGATATCTTTGGTAAAACAGAAAATAAAACCATTTCATTATGGATGGGAGTGCTTAGTCTAGCAACGCTCCTGCTATGAGTTTTTCCTCAGCTCTGTAAAGGTAGCTACAATAAGGTTTTTCGGCTTCCGGTTGGTAACTTCAAACTTTCCTACCACAATAAGGGTTCGCTGCATGTTGTCGTGTTTTTGAGCCAACTGATACTGCTGTTGTGATTATGCGACAAAATATGCTGATTCCCTTAATCCTGTCCCGGTATTGAAATAATATTACAAATAAGAGAACTAATTCCTGCCTTTACTTAAAAAATATCCGCCATTTTGGCACCGGAAGTCAATTCCATGTTTTCACTTGATACACACTTGTATGAAAAGCTCGTTCGCTTGAATCTGGGGGTTGCAACATTAACTACCGTCATAGACATTGGAAGGAGCGCAAACCTAACGATTTTGAGCCAAGGTAAGCGTTTTCCTTAATTAAAAAACCCTCCCTTCCTTCCACATTATAAGGTTGGCACAAAAATGTAACTAAGTTCAAAATGACTCCTTCAATTTTAGCCAAACCAACAGAGAAAACAGCGATGTAGCTAGCTATATTTTAAGAAATGCTTTCTAACCGTCTGGTTGTACAACGAATTACTCATACAAGAAATTAGTCGAATGAATGAATAAATCCAGTGCTATATCGTTAAATTGCAACCAAATATTTGCCAAAAACTGCAGAAATCACTTAAAAAGTTATGTTACGGTTTAAAACTATTGGTACGTAAATCTGCATACACTGCGCAGCTTTACCCATTGTTTTAGAACGATCGTCTAACGTAGTATTCACTTTGCTCTTACTATGGCTGTGTTCGAAACCGCTCACTCGTTCACTATTCCCTATTCCCTATATAGTATTTCCTATCTAGGCTGTGTTTTAGTAAATACTATAGGGATGGCTAGGCGCTACGTCATCATATTCCAAAACGCCCCTTCCGTGTCCTGTTGCTTCCAGGCGGGATATTCAAAGGCAGTAAAATGGTGCAGTGCTGTGTCCCGTGTTGCAACAATAGAAATGATGTCAACAAAACAGTCTCTTACTACCGCTTTCCTCCCGACGACAAAGAGAAGAGAAGGTGGCTGAAGTTTATACGGTAAGTTGGATCTCAATGATGAACAATAACAGTTAACAGGCAGGCTAGCGCCAGGCAGGCTAAACAGGCTAGCGCCTGTAGTACTAGCTAGGCTAACGTTACTACGGTAGGTACTAGTTAGGTAACGTTAGCTAGCGCTAAACTTAGTTTACATAACGTTACCTGTCTATATAACGTTGAGGCAAAAATGATAAAGTGTGTGTGAGACTGTGTGCGTGTGTGTTTTGGTGGACATTGGACAGCAAAGCAGAACATGCATTGCAGTTAGCCAAATAGCTGACGTTAGCCCCCTTCTTTGCCAAACAGAATTTATCACTCTCGTTTCCAGAGCTGATAACGTTATCGTTAAGTCACTATCTTGTGATAGTAACATGGTCGTGGTGTGAATTACCTCTAAATGAAAGTCTTTTTGGATGACACAACAGTAATATTCCCTATGCTAACACAAGAAGAAGGATGGCAAGTGTCTGTGCTGCATAGGAAATCATTAGACTATGAAGGGTAAAATGACGCAAAAAGAAACACTCTAGTAGGCCTATATATAGCTAAACAACACATCTGATGATAGAAGTTGTTTTTTTAAGTTGGAGGGAGCCTGAGATGTTAAGATGTTCATTGCCATTTAGTTCTTTAAGTATTGATCAATTTATTTTCTTTTTGCAGGCGTGACGACTTCACCCCAAACTATAACTCAAGGGTCTGTGGGTGGCATTTTCCCAATGGCAAAGCAGCTGGGCCAACACGGTTTGCCTGGAATGAGAGAAAGGCATTCCCGACCACATCAGCCATCCCATTCCCACCAAACGCAAAAAACAAATGCTCCCTGCGAGTGTGGAGGATGAAGGAAGAGCTGAACCAGGCCCAAACCACCTTGACATTGCTACACAGACCCCTAGTACTTCAAGTGTTGTGGTGCTTGAAATTGAGAATGAGATGCTCAGGAAAGAAAATGACGAACTGAAAAAGAATTGGAGAAACAAAAACAAACATTTTCATTTAGTCAAATCTCCTCCCACCCTGACAGAGTCAACTATTACACTGGCTTGCCAGATACTGCCACTGTCCTCTTTTTGGAAGCCCTTCTTTCCAAATTTGATCTCCAGTATCACTTTGACTGGAATGTCCAAATTATGCCCCTAATCGATCAGCTACTCCTGACTTTGATGAAGCTCCGACTGAATTGTGGCATCCTAGACCTTGCTACAAGGTTTAATTGCTGCCGTGCCACAGTCACCAACATCTTCATCACCATCAGCAGTGCTCTGTATGACATTTTGTATGTCGGCATGATGGAAAACAACATCCCCTCCAGAATCAAGAACCAAACATCCCTGCCAGATTGCTTCCAGCCATTTCCCAACTGTCGGATTGTGCTTGACTGCACTGAAGTGGCCGTTTCCAACACAGAAAGACTGGACACCCAGAGTCATCTGTACAGTCATTACAAAGGACGCACCACACTTAAGGCTCTGATCGGTGTGGCTCCCAATGGAATTATAACCTTCGCCAGTGACCTATACGGTGGAAGTACCTCGGACAAGGCGATCACAGCTGACTGCGGAGTACTCCAACAGCTAGAACCAGGTGACATGGTGATGGCAGACAAGGGATTCACTATTCGTGACATTTTGCCTGAGGGAGTGTCACTGAACATCCCAACGTTTCTTGTCAACGGACAGTTCACAATGGAGGAAATTAACCACAACAGACTTGTTGCCAGTGCGAGGATTCATGTGGAGCGTTCTATTCAACGTCTGAAAACGTTTGATATTTTGACCTACATCCCATACCAGTATAAGAAGCATGTCAACAAGATACTGAAAGTATGTGTTTGCCTTACAAATTTACAGAAGCCCATTCTCCGTGAAATAGCATGAATTGTCTGTCACTGTCTGCCACAACATTTTAAAGTGTGAAGAAACTGATGTTGTCTCAAATGTGATTCAAGTGTATTCCTTTTCTTTTTCCTGGAAAGGTATAAATGTGTATTAATGAAATTTGTCCATACTAATCAATTTTTCAAATGACACCAATTCATGCCCCAAACTGAAATCTTAAAAAATAAATGTAATTTTTTTACTCATGTCCATATTTATGTCTTTTCTCAACATTATCAAAATCATTTTGTTTAATTCACCATCAGTTGAATAATTGAGGGAACTACTTGGACATCCACTTTGACAGGCTAGGTGCAAGACAAGCTGAACTACAAAAATGAGTCTCCACACTGTTTGTTGCTCCAACTCCCAGTCAGTTTATTGTTGACTGACTACACAAACATTTCCATTTGATTCCTCTTGATACCGCATATTTTCTCAATATATTAAAACAGCATTATATATAAAACAGCAGTAAACCTGTTACAAATGCACAGATGTGAACAAACCTTTTCTAAACAAATGCGAGGCAGGACTTCAGAAGACATAAGTTTATGAAATGGCAGACTGTTTTGCTTTTGCTCGTACTGTCACAATAGCTTCATAAATTTAACATTTAGGGAGGAAGGAAATAAACAGAAGCCACAGGCTTCAACGCTAAAACAAGCTCCCCCAAAATGGAACATAAATCTAAACATTCAGAATGAAATCCTGCACTACAACAGGTCATGAATGCAGGGTCAATACACTAATCATTTTACATCTGTGACAGAATGTGAGGTAGGAAACAATCCTTATAAAATGTTTCTAGAATTTTAATGTTGTTAGCCCATGCTGGGTCTTTATGGATGAGCAGGATTACAAGGTCAAGAGGAGTCCATACCACAAGATGACAATTGTTGGCTCCTGTCAGGTGCAGGTTGCCCTGAATCTGATGCCAGTGGTTATGGGTTTGCTTGAGTTTCAGTAAGCCAGTGACTTCATCCAGTTCTAGAAAAAAAATCCTTTCTCTCCGCCGCCTGCAGGTTGGTCTTGGTTCTGGCTGCATAGGGACATTTTACTTCAATGATGCAGTCATCGGACACCATCCCATCTGGAGAGCCACCGAGCAGGCCGCTGTCAGACAGGAACACTCCCCTCTCCTGGATGGTCACACCAGTGCGCTCTGTGTATTCCTGCTTTGCCTTTGGCTCATGGAGGATTCCCCAATCACAAGCCTGGGGGCGGGGAAGGAAAAAACCTTTTAATAGGTGTAATCTTGGAGACTATCCCTGCATTCCGAATCACATACGTCCATACTATATTTATTTAGTCTTTTTAAATATTATTTATTAAGTAAGAATTGGAACATACAATTATATGTATAGTATGGAAGTATGCTTCAATTAAAATCACTTAGTGCCCACCACTTACATGAGCTCCTTGTTTGAGGTTGTATTGGCCAAGCAGGGTTTTGAATAAGGAAGGAGGGTAAGAGTTCCGCTTCACTGCTTTCAACACCAAACCAAAGTTGCTGGCTGTGACTCTTTTCTTGCGATATGCCGTCCTGTTATAAAGAAACCCATAACAGTTAATCTCATGCCACTTGAAACACAGGTGCATTTTGTCCATGTAGCACACAGGGATGTTTCCAGGACTAATGGAGAGAAAGCTAGTCACTTAAAGTACACCTGAAATCAATAGAGACCATCTTTGTATGTATCATTACCATAAGGCGTTCTTAGTTTGCCCAACTGTGGCTCTCTCAATGGCTTCTTTCTGTTGTGGGCTGACAGCAAGCGATGAAAGCACATACAGAGCTTTGTCCTCTGCGTTGCCATAACCCGGGCTGGTCAGTACCCCATCAAACATCTTGATAGGGACAGTCTAAAATTGAAGTAAAACATTGACAAATATCATGAAATTAGACAAAAATATTGATTTTCATGCAAGTCAATGATGTTCAGTGAGACATGGACCACATATTTTTGGCAACACAGTATATACAAAATACATTTAAATTAAAGTGTGAACAGTTTGATGTCTGATTTGCAATGGTTTATATCTGGATGCGTCAAACTGAATTTATCATCAGTGGAAAATGTGGTGGGATAACCTCAAACTTAGCTAATTTGTAAGTCAAAGTCAAAGTCAACTTTAATGTCAATCACAGTATATACATGACATACAGGGATCGAAATTGCGTTTCTCTCTCATCCACGGTGCAGTTGATATTTAACTGATTTAATGTAGTGTACTTGTTATGTTTCTGATAAAGCAGGACATGACACATCAAAATACAAAAGACAGAAGTCAAACCTGAGGTGTTTCTGGTGCCAAGATCCAACCCAGACCTGTAAAACGGTCAAGCTGTGCCAAGGATTTCAGTGCCCATTCTCTGTCCTCCTGGGTGACAGGTCGTTTAACTCCAGCTGAAATTATAGCATAAAATGGTTAATAAAATGGATGATAGTAACTGAGATGGTTTCAAGTGAGAATACCTTCTCACAACTGCTGTCAGTAGCAGCATTCATTTATAACACACCTCAAAGCCAGGCAGGGCTTAGATTTTAGTATGAAAAGAAAACTTAGGATCATGACTTTTCAGTAATGATAAAACAGCAAACATGATTGATAACTCCTACTGTATTTATGTACTGACCTTGTGATGTGGAAGGTGCAATCACAGACACCCTCTTCGCTGTGATGTCATCTGTTTTGGGTGTCGTGGCCCTCTTCCATACACACCCCACGTCCGTGCGGGTTAGATTCTTTTCAGCCCAAATGAGCAGGGCTGCAACGTGGTGGCACTTGGCCCTCCCGATAGCGCAAGAGCAGGTACTTGCCTTCACCTCCTGTCCCTCAACCTGTACCTGAATGAAAATAACTTGGCTAACCCTCACCCTAAACACTGCTAAGACAGCCAGCAACGTCCTGTGTTTACATTAGGCTACATAACTAGCTAGCGCTAGGCTACCAATCCTAACTTCACTAACCTGTCTGGTGCTTGTAAGACATTTCCAGTGTGTAGTATTTACATCAGAAAAACGTGTAAAATTGTCTGTTACGTTGTCAACTAACCACTTTTTCTAACATAGCTAATAAACACTAGCTAACGTTATCCGGTACGGCAGGAAGCTAACTAGCTAGCTTTATTGCTAACACCCTGTCTCACCTCAACCTCATAGCTCTTCTTTTTCATTGAGGCCTGGACTTTCCCAGTTAAAGTTCCACCTGGCATTAAACTAACATTTATAACTCGGTTTGAGTTATACGAGTTGAGACCCTTTTTCACAGACTTTGAGAAGTCAGCGAAGTAGGATGTCACAGTAAAAAGGTGACCGGTTCCTGGGCTGTAGCCATTGCTGTTTACATTGGCCGCATTAGACTACAAAAATGCCGGACACGGAAGTGATTCAGAAGTAATTCGTGACGTCACACTAGCCATCCGCATATAGGGAATAGGGAATAGTGAACGAGTGAGCGGTTTCGAACACAGCCATAGTAAGAGCAAAGTGAATACTACGTTAGACGATCGTTCTAAAACAATGGGTAAAGCAGATTTAGTCTGCTTTAATCTGCAGTGTATGCAGATTTACGTACCAATAGTTTTAAACCGTAACATAACTTTTTAAGTGATTTCTGCAGTTTTTGGCAAATATTTGGTCGCAATTTAACGATATAGCACTGGATTTATTCATTGATCAGAGCAGTTTTGCATGGTGTTCCTTCATCTGTTGTAATCCTTTGATTTGGCCCATCGTACGCATTGCCTGTAAGTTCATATTTGTTATTTGCAAGTATATCTTGTTAGTTTATGGAAGATCTGCTGTGGATGGGATGTATTTTATGTGAATATTAGTTGATGCCAGATGCCAGCTGTTACACTAGCCATTTTCTTTAGTAGGCTGCAATACATTTTCAATACATGCTATATTGTGCATTTTGGTAGCATTTAAGTTACATTTTGTATATATTGATCACATTTGGCGATTTTATGCTTTTGTAAGTAACACTTTCTAACATGTAACTTTACCTTTGTTATTTCTGTATTGGTGACTCAGTGTATATTTCTGTTTATTTTAGTTTTACCCCCTTGCTGTATCAACAAGCGAGTCTACAGTAAATTGGAGCTAGAACGCTACTTCCTGACTCTTGTTGCTTTCTTTGGGAGTTAGGCTGGCTGTCTAATTTTGGTTAGAGAACACCATCAGGAGGACAGCACACTAACTTTTTTATTTTGTTTACTGTGTGTGTACTGTGTGCGTGTATATTGCATAGCTGGGATAGCTAACTTACACGAATTGAATGATTAGAGGAAATGTTGCTAGCCAGTAGTAAAACAGCCCATTTCGCATCTCCCAAATATTACGTTTTCGTTTGAATACATAGCCCAGCTAGTTGTATTCAAACAGACACGAGACGTGCTGATCTATATCGATAGCTATTAGCTAACGTTAACACATAAATATTACGTGAATGCTAGCTAGCTAGCTAGCCCAGCTAGCAAACAGACACGAGACGTTGAATACATAGCCCAGCTAGTTGTATAGCTCAAACAGACCCAGCTAGTTGTATTCAAACAGACACGAGACGTGCTGATCTATATCGATAGCTATTAGCTAACGTTAACACATAAATATTACGTGAATGCTAGCTAGCTAGCTAGCTTGAATACATAGCCCAGCTAGTTGTATTCAAACAGACACGAGACGTGCTGATCTATATCGATAGCTATTAGCTATTAGCTAGCTAGCACACCAGCAAGGCAGCTAGCTAACAACCCTGTAGTTAGCTAACGTTAGATTGCTATATCTAGTACAGCCACTACTGTCTATACAACTAGAAAACAGGTTCGAACCTTTATTGACGTGTAAACCGAAAAAGGAGATTATTACCCTTACTGGGTCAGGGTTTCGTGCGTAGCAGAGCAGCTAATGCATCTATTGAAAGTCAGCCCTCGATCCAAGCTTTTGTCTGATGGGACAGGCCGCCCGGCCTTAACTTTGGGCCACCTACTCCAGGGGAGCGAGCGAGGTGACACAAGGAGGAAGCCTGGGTGTGTGCGCAGGCAAGCCCGAGTGACTGGCGCTGGCACACAAAAAGCGGGGGTGACCAGTTGACCTGGGGCACAGACAGAAGGCAAAAAAATGACAAAGTCCAACGGGGGTGACCAGTTGCCCGGTGCCCGATAGCCTGTGGCAATAGGGGCTTAGTCAGTGGGGTGGGGGCTTAAGTTTGGGTGCACAGGTGGGGTGGAGCGCAAGGTGTCTGGGCATGGCCCAGGCATGGTGGCTGTGAGCAGGCCAGAAGTGGTGCTGATAGCTGGGGGTGAGAGCAGTGCCTGTGGGGGTCACACAGACATGCAGGCCCCGTGTCTGCCACTGCCAGGCCTGATTGCCTGCTGGGGGTGAGAGCAGTGCCTGTGGGGGTCACACAGACATTGAGCTGGGATCGACCCATCGTTGCAAACATTTGGGAGGGGTTCAATTTAAAGCTTGAAACGGCAATATTTTGTGCAACCCCGGTTTTGTGCAGTTATACAGTGGGCGGAAGATCAGCAACCCCTTTAAGGGCCAAAGGTCTTGCCTCTTTGACCATTTGCGGGTGGTTTTCTGTATGTCTTCTGAAATGGGCACATACGCGGTGATTAATCCTCGTGTAAATGCACGCGGGCGGGTGTGTTCACGAGCCTGACGGCTGCCATCTCCACGGGTCCCGTTGGGTCCCGTTGAAACAGCTCGTGGATTTCTGCTGAAAACTGAAATCCTTTCCATCTGCAGCAGGAGAGAAGGTCAGAGAAAGCAGAGCCAGTACCAGAAGGACTGTCTGCTGCTTGCAGTGAAAACTAACGGTGTCAACTAAGCTACAAGGTGCCAGTCTGAGTAAGTATCGCATGCAGTCTGCGCTCACCGCGTTTGTTGTTGTTGCTATGCCAGATTCTGCAGCAGTCAAACAAGTTCACGGATCACGGCACATAGACACAACAGCGAGAACCAGCTAGGTAGTTAGCTAGCTACCGTTAGTGCTCACGGACATTGGGCATCGATATCTGTTGTAGTTGGTTCTGTGTGGCTCAGTAGGTAGAGCGTGGTTCTGTGTGGCTCAGTAGGTAGAGCGTGGTTCTGTGTGGCTTAGTAGGTAGAGCGTGGCCTTGACAAGGCTTAGGTTGTGGGTTCGATTCCCACTGGGACCACATATACTGAAAAATGTATGCATTCACTACTGTAAGTGGCTTTGGATAATAGCGTCTGCTAAATGGTGTGTATATATATATATGTAGATAAGATATCTTTTAAGAACTGACTGTCAGTGTGTGAGACGCTGAGACGCTACTTCCTGTTTCCTGTTTCCTGAGGACTGTTTGTTTGCTGTGTATTTGCTGTGGGCTGTGGGCTGTTTGTTTGCTGTGTATTGTGTATCTGGCATTTTACTCTTGCCAAAAGTAACGTAGCTACATAGCTATATAACGTTAACCGGTATAAACGTTATATAAATATATCACCGCATTAGTTACGAGTTTCTGCTTCTAAGGTGTAATCCTTTGTTGCCTTAAGGACAGGGACAGGCTTTTTTTTTCTCCTTGTTCGTATAAATTGGCACAAAAAGCTAACAAGGTTTTTGTTTCACCCTCCCAGAAGCAACCTCGAATTAAACGTAAGTTCATCTGTTTAACCGATTGGGAAAATTGAATTACTGCGGTAGTCTAGTATAGTTATTTATAAACTAAGCATTGTACGTCGGAAAGTTTTAGGCGTATATAATATCCGGGTTTTGCTGTCCAGGCGCTCAGCTATAACGTAGATAGCTAGTATCTTTTAAGGTGTGGATTGGTGATTTTGTATTTTGTATTTGTAGCTAGCATATTACAAAGGTTTGATTGCTAAATAGTTGGACCCAGGTTGTAAACTCTAACGTTAAATATAGTATTTATATCAGTAGCTGGGTAAGTGGCTATAAGAGGCCCTCTAGTTACAGTTAGCCTACTACTAATGTTAGGGCCTACTGCCTTCTATCCGGAGCCACCTAGCGTGTTTTTTAAGAGTGGTATTGCTGACTTCATCTAGACAGTAAAAATCTAAACTTAGGGAGAGATAGGGAGTCAGCTAGGGGCCTAAATGTGGCCCAAACTTTGTGAGGTGTGCAGGATGATTGCCCTGTTGGAAAGCGATTTCCTTGGGCTGTTCACCTGCCTCCGTTGCAAGCTCATTGAGCATCTCGAGGACAAGATTCTTGTTCTCGAGGGCCAATTGGCTGTATCGGCCGAATCGGCCGCACAGAGTCCCCAATTGCCAGGGTTCTTAGAACCAATTAGAACGTCCGTTAGGGAGAAGGTGTGCACGCCTAGGCTGGGAGGAGGGAAGAACTTAGAGCAGGCAGGAAGTGACAGGTGGGTCACAGTTAGAAACAAAGGTAGGAAAGGGCTTGCACACCACAAAGGGGCGGCATCTCCAGAGGTTGAGGTGTCCAACAGATTCCAGCCCTTGCAGGAATCTGTGGCCCGTGACCCTGAGAGCGGGGGATGCATGTGCCACAGGACACCCTGATGGCCACATCTCCCAGGGAAAGGGAGTTGTTGGTAGTGGGGGATCTATAATCAGGGAGTGGACAGCATAGTCTGTTCCCAGGCTAAGGAGACTCGCACGGTGTGTTGCCTGCCTGGTGCCCAGGTTGGAGATCTCCTTGAGCGTGTGGACAAGCTCCTGGCCAAAGCAGAAGGGGATCCAGTGGTCATGGTCCACGTAGGGACCAATGACATGGGTAAGGGCAGGTTGGAGGTCCTGCAAGATAAATTTGAGGATCTAGCAGCGAAGATTAGGAGCAAAACCTCCACGGTAGTCTTCTCGGGAATTCTACCAGTACCACGTGCAAGCAGAGGGAAGCTGAAGTTTATCTATAGGTTTAACACGTGGCTACAATCCTTCTGTAGGAAAGAGGGGTATAGATTTATTGAGCACTGGGACTTCTTCTGGAACAGGGGTGACCTATACAAGCGCGATGGGTTACACCTGAACCGGATGGGTACCTACGCTCTGGGGCAGCGTATGCTTAGGGTAGCGCAGGATTATTTAAACTAGGGACTCGGGGGGCAGGGAGGATAGAGAGCGAAATGGGTAGGGTGGTGCAGACTGCCCAGATGGAGTCTGTCAAGACTACATATAACAGTGAAAGCAGTAATAAAGTCTTGAGTAAACAAAATTTTAGCAAGTGTGGCTTGGGATGGAAGGGAGTGAGGGAGCGGGAGAGGAATAGTAGAAACAGTAGCAACTAGGGACGGGAATCGTCAGGGACCTCCCGATACGATACTATCACGATACTTAGGTGCCGATTCGATATGTATTGCGATTCTGTGGGTATTGCGATTCTGTAAGTATTGCGATTCGATATTACGATTTCTTGCGATTTTTTGGGGTTATTTTTTAAAACAGTGGACCATGGAAAACAGTCGAATCATACCTTCAAATACAACACATATTCAAATTCACTTAGAGCTTTCCAAGTTTTATTTCAGGCCTAAATCTTAACATGAACTTTATGTTATGTTCACTGCCAATTTTGCACTACCAGGTGGACTGAGCACAGACACACCTGCACAGACCCAGCACGCGCAGGCGACACTCGCACGCCAAGGCGCGCACACACACACACCACTCACTCCTGTACTGTGCCTCGTGCCCCTAGTACCACTGCTGCTACTTGATCTGCTGCACTATCCTGCTATTTTGTGCTGCTACCATATTACATTGTTACATATATACATTGTTACCTATATTTTATATATTTATTCATGTATGCTCATTTGCACTGTCATTACTGTATTACTATTTTGTTACAATGTGTGGTTTTTCTGTGTGTATTTCTGATGCTGCGAAGTTGAGGGGCCAGGCCCAAGATTTTTACTCTGGTGTACCTAGTATCACAGATGTAACAAATAAAGGAATCTGAATCTGAATCTGAATGTTGGCAGGGCAGCCAATAGAGATAGTAGGGCAGCATAGCAAACCTGTTGTGCATTTTGTGATACAAGCACCAAATTTGGCACAAATGTACATTAATATGTTGCGAACATTTTCAGATATTGGGCCACTTGAAATTCTCTCTTTATGTCCGCCATATTGGATTTCAAAATGGCCACCACTTGAAATCTACATTTGCGATTATCTCTGGGTCTAATGCAGCTATTGACTTGAATTCTGGTGTCTAAATGTATGTTTTGGGGGCAAGGAATCCAATGGTATCAATTTGCACTGAGTATTGTAACCAATGGGCCGCCATATTGGATTTCAAAATGGCTGCTTTACATTACATGGCCGCTTCACGATCTACATTTTACATTATCTTTGGATCTAATGTAGCTATTGACTTGATTCTGGTGGTGGTGGTGGTGGTGATGGTGGTGGTGGTGGTGGTGGTAGTGGTAGTTGTAGTGATAGTTGTAGTGGTAGTGGTGATAACAGAAATGTAACATTGTATATCTCATTGCAGGTTCAGAAGACAGTTCCACCATGTCCAAGAGCTTCAGACTAGCTGATGTTGAGCGAACTTCACCATCAACATCACCGCACCTCACCACAACTGACTGGAAGTTATGCCTCATATGTCAAGAGGACAAGACTGAGACACTGACCAAACCTGACCAATCAAAGAGAAAAGACATTGGGAGTGGGTACAGTTCACTCGCAGAGAACTTGGTCAAATTCAGTGAACTTGGAGAGCTTCCAGGATCATTTCACCTGGAAAGACTCGATGATGGTCATGGCATTGAAGCTGCGATGGTTGCACACGGTGCAAAATATCATCAGACATGCAGGCTCCAGTACAACAACACCAAACTGCAGAGAGCACAAAAGAGAGCACTCAAGAAAGAAGGTGAGAGCGATGAGGAACAAGCTGCATGCAAACGCATCAGGTCACATTCACGCTCATCGAGTACAGAGAAGAAGGTCCCAGAAACTTGTTTCTTCTGTGAACAACCTGCTGGGGCTGACAGTCTTCGGAAAGCTGCAACATTCCAAATGGACAGACGGGTGCGTGCCTGTGCAACCCTTCTTGGTGATACAGAACTGCTGGGCCGTCTCAGTGGTGGGGACATGATAGCGTTGGACGCCCAGTATCACCCACGGTGCTTGATAGGACTTTACAATCGCACAAGAAAGGCCCAGTCAACAGGATCACAGGACACAAACCAAGAGCGAGCAATGTCGGCAGTTGTCTTCGCTGAACTCGTCCTCTACATTGAAGAAGCCAGACAAGATGAGGAGACGGGCACCAGTATTCAGATTGGCTGACCTTGTCCAGCTCTATCAGTCCAGAATAGAACAGCTAGGAGTCCAGCTCGACACGAGAGTCCACTCCACACGACTGAAACAGAGACTGCTGGCTCAGTTTCCTGACATGCGGGCACACACCAAGGGGAAAGACATCCTGATGGCATTTGAAGAAGATCTCGGTGCTGCTCTTGCCAAAGCCTGCGAGCTGGACAGTGATAGTGATGCAGTCCATCTTGCCCATGCTGCACAGATTGTTCGCCGTCACATGTTTGGAGAAGCCAAGCCCTTCACAGGATTCCCTGAAGGATGTCAAGAAGAATCTGTGCCACCGTTGCTGCTTGCCCTAGTCAGTATGATCCTAGAGGGACCCAGCATCAAGGAACAGATGGCAGACACTAACCCTGCAGCAATTGCCACAACCCAGATACTGAAGTTCAACAGCGTCAAACACAAGCGAACACGTGGCACCACATCATCCACCAGTGTCAGGCACAGTGTTGCACAGGAGACCCCACTTCCAATATACATAGGGATGATGCTGCATGCTCATACACGCAAGAAGGAATTGGTCGACAGACTGTCACACCTTGGCCTGAGCATCTCCTATGATAGAGTGCTCCAGCTCTCAGCACAGATGGGCAACAGTGTCTGCCAACAGTTTCACAGAGAACGAGTGGTCTGCCCTCCGAAGATGCGTGGCCAAGTGTTCACAACTGCCGCTGTAGATAACATAGATCACAACCCCAGTGCAACAACATCAAAAGACTCCTTCCTTGGTACCGCTATCTCCCTCATACAACATCCTTCTTACACTGGTGAAGGAGTGGATCGGAGCATCGTCATTGTTGGAGGATCTGGGGATGCACGGTCCAAGACAGTCGCCCCCTTGCCGCACTACTACACTGATGTACCCCCTGTCACTAGCAGCATCAAGAAGTCGCCTGTCCCAGCTGCTAGAGTGGCGTCATTGACCAGAGGAGACTTCAAACAGCAGACTGATGAAGAATACCAATGGCTAGGCAATGCAAAGCGAGTCTGGAAGACAACACTGGTACAGTGGACAATGACAACACATCTTGGGCTGCATTTCATGCCAGCCGACAGCCACCAGATGCTCGAGTCATCTGTCCCACGTCACTGCTTCCACTCTTCCTGGAGAGTGCCCACACAGTGGCCATGATCCGGCACTCAATGGACGTCGTGAAGAATGCTGTGGAACACCTGAATCCTGGACAGACACCAGTGGTCACCTTTGATCAGCCACTGTTTGCTTTGGCCAAGAGATACAGTGGAAGTGGCCAGAGAGCTATGGTGAAGACCAGATAGTGGTGATGTTTGGTGGCCTCCACATAGAGATGGTGGCACTGAAGACACTGGGGGACTGGCTGGAAGGGAGTGGTTGGGTGCAAGCACTTGTGCAAGCCGAGATTGCGACAGCAGGGACAGCAGACTCATTCCTGCGAGCATCCCATGTCTTGCGCACAAGAAGAGCACATCAAGTGACTGCAGCAGCACTGTACATCCTGCAACACCGTGCCTACAACCACTACTGTCTGGGAGAAACCAGGGATGCAGAGGACCTTCCCGAGTTTGAAGACTGGTGTTGCCAGAGAGGAGAAGACATCCCCCAGTTTCACTACTGGGCAATCACAGGCTGGAACTAGAACTGTTGGTTCTAGTGTATGTGCGTTCACTCAGGCAGGGATCGTTAATGATGTACCTCGATGCTCTGACAGAGCTGGTCCCCTGGTTCCACGCACTGGATCACACCCACTATGCTAGGTGGATATCAGTGCACCTGAAGGACATGGCCGAACTCACCACCAAACACCCAGATGTAGCCAGGAAATTCAGGGAAGGCCACTTCACCGTTCAGAAAACACAGAGGGTGTTCTCTTCAATCCCGATTGACCAGGCACATGAGCAGAATAATGCCTGCATCAAAGGAGACGGTGGAGCAGTTGGGCTCACTGACAACCCTAGTGCCCTACGTCGCTGGATGGTTGCGGGACCAGAAGTTGCCAGGGTGATCGAAGAATTCCAGGATGGGAACCAACACTGGAGACGGCAAACAGCAGACACACGTCATCATGATCAGACGCCAAGTGTACAGGCCTCATTTGTGAAAGATGTTCGCTCTCTCGTCGGTGTCATAGAGGAGATGGGCAACCCATTCGAGGAGGAGAGTCAGGATGTAGTCAAACTGGACACAAAGGAGATCGCAAGTCCTGCTGCCGTGGAGACCGTGATGAATGCCAAGAGGATTGGCCAAGAGCAGTTCGAGGCTTTCACCAGAGAGTGTCTGTTGGACAGAACAAAGGCAGTGGACGACCCCATTCCTCGTAACAAGCTGAAGGTGTTCAGCACTTCCACTCCAAGAAGCCAGAGCAAAGGTCAGCAACAGCTCGCCTCCGTGGCGTGAGAATTTCCAAAATGTATTCACTTCAGGTTTATTAAAGTAACTGTATTCAGATTACTCGTTTTTCAAATGTAACGCGAGCTGAATACAGTTACTTGATTTTTGTATTCTGATTACGTAATGCCGTTACATGTATTCCGTTACAACCCAACCCTGGATGTGGGTATATGCTGTATGTATGGTGTACAACATGTAGCTAATGTTGGTTTGGTTATGCTGCCGCTCATTTACTTTCTTTATATATATTAGGCACATGAGACGAGCCAGAGTTGCCATGATAACGGCTATACATTTCGTGTTATCCATGACAGGACAGAGTAAATTGCAGTCGACCAGCAGTTGTTGTCCGAGTCTTCAATGAGCGCCACGGAAAAGAACACAACGCAGACAGACCGGTCACATATGGCGATATGTGGTATTACAGCCATTTAAGTAAATAGGGAACAGGAACAGGAAGTGAATGTTCAGTGTAATGGAGATACTGGGTTGGCCTCTCAGGTCCAGTCCTTAACTGGTTCAGGACCTATCTGACTGAACGGGAATATTTTGTCAGCCTAGGTGACCATAGCTCCAAAAAACATCGGATGAGCTGTGGGGTCCCTCAGGGGTCGATTTTAGGACCGTTACTTTTCAGTTTATATATGCTGCCCCTTGGCAATGTCATAAAGCAACACAATGTTAATTACCATAGCTACGCTGACGACACACAACTTTATGTTTCCATGACACCCAACGATTATAGTCCTGCTGACTGCCTTATACAATGCATTGCTGATATAAATGTATGGATGTCACAAAACTTTCTACAATTAAACCAGGACAAAACTGAAATTTTGATCATAGGTGATAAAGCTAAGCGAGAGAAGCTCTCTGCACACCTAAATACACTGGATCTTAAACCCAAGTGCCAGGCCAGAAATTTAGGTGTAATAATAGACTCTGACTTGGATTTCGAGACTCATATAAAAAATATAACAAAAGTATCGTTTTATCACCTGAAAAACATCGCCAAGGTGCAACCCTTCCTCTCGCAGGTGGATACTGTAAGAGTGATACATGCATTAATTTCTAGCAGGTTAGACTATTCCAACGCCATCTTGGCTGGTCTATCAAATAAGAAACCAATTTATAAGCTGCAGCTGATACAGAATGCTGCAGCACGAGTCCTTACAAAGACGAGACGAAGAACACACATCAAACCAGTTTTGAAATCACTGCACTGGCTACCGGTCAACTCCAGAATAGATTATAAAATCCTCTTAATAGTCTATAAATCACTGCATGGTTGTACGCCTAGATATATCTCGGATATGCTGGTGAGATATTTTCCAAGTAGATCTCTGAGGTCCTCTGACAGAGAACTCCTGGTGGTTCCAAGAGTCAGGACAAAGAGACAGGGAGAGGCAGCTTTTAGTTTTTATGCCCCCAGGCTCTGGAATACACTCCCAGAGAGCTTGAGAATGGCTGAGAATGTGGTCACTTTTAAACGAGATCTTAAAACACATTTATTTTGTCTCGCCTATCCTAGCGACTAATTTATACTTGTAATATTCTTTTTGTTTTGTAATGTGTTGGATTTGTTTTTAAATCCGTAGTGTATTTTATACTCATATATTTGCTTTTGTATGTATCTGTGACTATGTATGTAAAGCACTTTGAGTTACTGTGGTATGAAAGGTGCTATATAAATGAAATAAATAAATAAATCAGAGCAGTTTTGCATGGTGTTCCTTCATCTGTTGTAATCCTTTGATTTGGCCCATCGTACGCATTGCCTGTAAGTTCATATTTGTTATTTGCAAGTATATCTTGTTAGTTTATGGAAGATCTGCTGTGGATGGGATGTATTTTATGTGAATATTAGTTGATGCCAGATGCCAGCTGTTACACTAGCCATTTTCTTTAGTAGGCTGCAATACATTTTCAATACATGCTATATTGTGCATTTTGGTAGCATTTAAGTTACATTTTGTATATATTGATCACATTTGGCGATTTTATGCTTTTGTAAGTAACACTTTCTAACATGTAACTTTACCTTTGTTATTTCTGTATTGGTGACTCAGTGTATATTTCTGTTTATTTTAGTTTTACCCCCTTACTGTATCAACAAGCGAGTCTACAGTAAATTGGAGCTAGAACGCTACTTCCTGACTCTTGTTGCTTTCTTTGGGAGTTAGGCTGGCTGTCTAATTTTGGTTAGAGAACACCATCAGGAGGACAGCACACTAACTTTTTTATTTTGTTTACTGTGTGTGTACTGTGTGCGTGTATATTGCATAGCTGGGATAGCTAACTTACACGAATTGAATGATTAAAGGAAATGTTGCTAGCCAGTAGTAAAACAGCCCATTTCGCATCTCCCAAATATTACGTTTTCGTTTGAATACATAGCCCAGCTAGTTGTATTCAAACAGACACGAGACGTGCTGATCTATATCGATAGCTATTAGCTAACGTTAACACGTAAATATTACGTGAATGCTAGCTAGCTAGCTAGCTTGAATACATAGCCCAGCTAGTTGTATTCAAACAGACACGAGACGTGCTGATCTATATCGATAGCTATTAGCTAACGCTAACACATAAATATTACGTGAATGCTAGCTAGCTAGCTAGCTTGAATACATAGCCCAGCTAGTTGTATTCAAACAGACACGAGACGTGCTGATCTATATCGATAGCTATTAGATAGCTATTAGCTAGCTAGCACACCAGCAAGGCAGCTAGCTAACAACCCTGTAGTTAGCTAACGTTAGATTGCTATATCTAGTACAGCCACTACTGTCTATACAACTAGAAAACAGGTTCGAACCTTTATTGACGTGTAAACCGAAAAAGGAGATTATTACCCTTACTGGGTCAGGGTTTCGTGCGTAGCAGAGCAGCTAATGCATCTATTGAAAGTCAGCCCTCGATCCAAGCTTTTGTCTGATGGGACAGGCCGCCTGCCTTAACTTTGGGCCACCTACTCCAGGAGCGAGCGAGGTGACACAAGGAGGAAGCCTGGGTGTGTGCGCAGGCAGGCCCGAGTGACTGTCGCTGGCACACACACAAAAGCGGGGGGTGACCAGTTGACCTGGGGCACAGACAGAAGGCAAAAAAATGACAAAGTCCAACGGGGGTGACCAGTTGCCCGGTGCCCGATAGCCTGTGGCAATAGGGGCTTAGTCAGTGGGGTGGGGGCTTAAGTTTGGGTGCACAGGTGGGGTGGAGCGTAAGGTGTCTGGGCATGGCCCAGGCATGGTGGCTGTGAGCAGGCCAGAAGTGGTGCTGCTAGCTTGGGGGGTGAGAGCAGTGCCTGTGGGGGTCACACAGACATTGAGCTGGGATCGACCCATCGTTGCAAACATTTGGGAGGGGTTCAATTTAAAGCTTGAAACGGCAATATTTTGTGCAACCCCGGTTTTGTGCAGTTATACAGTGGGCGGAAGATCAGCAACCCCTTTAAGGGCCAAAGGTCTTGCCTCTTTGACCGTTTGCGGGGTGGTTTTCTGTGGCGTCTTCTGAAATGGGCACATAAGCGGTGATTAATCCTCGTGTAAATGCACGCGGGCGGGTGTGTTCACGAGCCTGATGGCTGCCATCTCCACGGGTCCCGTTGGGTCGTGTTGAAACAGCTCATGGATTTCTGCTGAAAACTGCATCAGAGTTACTCGAAGTGCAACTCTACTGCCACGTGCGGCCTCGCTGATCTCTTTCAATGTCCACGTTGACTTGGCTTAATCCAAGTGTAATCGAACAAACTTAAGTAAATGGATATTGGAATGCTGCATGAAGCGTGAATAAGTGCAGACAGTAAATTAACAGCCTACGTCGTATATTAAATATTAATGTATTTTTATTATTTATTTTTTCAATTCGAATTGGCACGTGTAGATTGCTTAACAGATGGGATTGGGTTTTTGCATAGAAGATGAAGATGAAGAGGGAGGGAGGGAGGGAGGAGGGTAACTAGTCCAGAATGCACTGGCTCCCCATCGCAGCATGCATCAGATTCAAATCACTGGTGCTTGCTTTTCAAGCGGCTAGAGGAACTGCTCCCCCTTACCTCCAGACACTCATCACTCCCTACACCCCAGCCAGACCCCCTCTGCTCCGCCTCCTCTGGTAAACTGACTGTCCCTTCCCTCCGGGCGCCTGGCAGCCGCTCATCGCGGTCTCGTCTCTTCTCTGTCCTGATCCCTCGCTGGTGGAACGACCTTCCGCAATCGGTCAGGACTGCGGAATCACTTGCGATCTTCCGCAAGAGACTCAAAACCCACCTCTTCAGACTCCACTACCACTGAACTCTGTCCATCTAGCTAAATTGTCATCACCACTGCCTACTTGCTCAACACTATACCCCTCCTTACTAATAAAAAAAAAAAAAATTTACTAACCTTTTCCTTCCCAGTGTTACAGGTATGGTACGCAGATGCCTGCAATGATGTCCATCGCTGTATTACTGCACTGATCTCTTGCATGAACTATGATTGTTCCTACCATGTATTAATGCACATCCTGTAAGTCGCTCTGGATAAAAGCGTCTGCTAAATGCTTAAAATGTAATGTAAATGTTCTGAATGATTAAGAACTTTTGTACTTTGAAGCCTAAGAGAAGGCAAACTGTCCTGTGATACCAGCACTTTGGAGGGCAGCAGGTATACTCTTCTACAACACAGAAGAAACTCCCACTGCAATTTCAGCAAATTCTCTATTAAATACTGCATTATAACACCTTCCATTCCATCCGCAGCAGGAGAGAAGGTCAGAGGAAGCAGAGCCAGTACCAGAAGGATTTCTGGGACAGCACTACAGAGACCTGTCTGCCTTGCAGTGGAAAACTAACGGTGTCAACTAAGCTACAAGGTGCCAGTCTGAGTAAGTATTGCATGCAGTCTGCAGTCACCGCGTTTGTTGTTGTTGCTATGCCAGATTCTGCAGCAGTCAAACAAGTTCACGGATCACGGCACATAGACACAACAGCGAGAACCAGCTAGGTAGTTAGCTAGCTACCGTTAGTGCTCACGGACATTGGGCATCGATATCTGTTGTTGTAGTTGGTTCTGTGTGGCTCAGTAGGTAGAGCGTGGTTCTGTGTGGCTCAGTAGGTAGAGCGTGGTTCTGTGTGTCTCAGTAGGTAGACTGTGGTTCTGGTGTCTCAGTAGGTAGAGTTATTGGTTAAAATATCTTCCTATTTCTCCAGGAAATATGATAAAGTTCATTTTTAGGAGCTTATCTTTCTTGTGATCGCTCTACAGTGGCAGAAGCCCAGGACCATATTCCAGAGCCCAGGACCAGAGAGGACTTCTTAAAATGTGAGTCTATAACTAAAACCAAATTAAAACAATTTTAAACAAAAATAAGAGCTAAATGTGTGAATGAAGGGAAATATTTAATTGAAACGTGTGTAAAATGTGTAATGTGTAAAGAGATGTAATGTGATGATTATGATCACTGAGCTCTCTTCTCTCCTCCTTCTCCTCCATCAGATTCCTGTCAGCTCACACTGGACCCCAACACAGTGCATAAATACCTTCATCTGTCTGAGGGGAACAGAGTGGTGACACGTATGGTAAAAGACCACCAATATGCTGATCACCCAGGGAGATTCTACATCTGCCCCCAAGTGCTGTGCATCGAGGGTCTGTCTGGGCCTAAGCGCTTTTACTGGGAGACTGAGTTGAGGCGGGGGAAGGGGGCGGGGAGGGGGTTTATACAGCAGTCTCATATAATGATATCAGCAGAAAAGATGGGGGTAATGACTGTAAACTGGGATGGAATGACAAGTCCTGGAGTTTGGCCTGCTCTTTAACAGGGTACTCTTTCAGGCACAATACTGTTAATACTGTGATCACTGACTACCCTGTCCCCATCCCGTCCACAATAGGAGTGTATCTGGATCTCTTTCACGAGAAAGGAGAACTGTCCTTCTACAGCGTCTCTGACACAATGACCCTCCTACACAAAGAAAAGGCCACATTCACTCAGCCCCTCTATGCTGGGTTTGGGCTTGATCATCATACCGCTTCTGTCAAACTCATCCCTCTGGGATGAGGGAGAGAGAAATCAAAGTACACGCTGTACACAGAACACAAGAGAGAGAGCACTCTCACACACACAGACACACACACAGACACACACACAGACACACACACAGACACACACACAGACACAGACACACACACAGACACACACACAGACACACACACAGACACACACACACTAACACACACACTAACACACACACACTAACACACACACACTAACACACACTCACACACTCACACACACACACACACACACACACACACACACACACACTCACACACACACACTCACACACACACTCACACACTCACACACACTCACACACTCACACACACTCACACACTCACTCACACACACACTCACACACTCACACTCACACACACTCACACACACACACACTCACACACTCACACTCACACACACACTCAATAAATCTTCCAAAATGAAAAAAACATTTTTTCTGTCTTCTGCATGGCTCACTGACTATTGCTTACTCTGATGGCTTTTGAGAGAGAGATGGCCCATCTGACAGATCTTACAGGTGTGGACAACCCTCAGGTGTGGATCATGAATATTCATGAAATTAGCATATAGCCCTCCCACAGCCTGAAATAAATGTGACCTGTTCTGATAAAAGCAGGTTTTTAGCTATTTAGATCTCAGATGTGCTAAACTATTTTGACATCCTTACATAACCAAGACCTAGATGAACAAACTCATATTGGCAAAACAATTAATCACTATAGTTTAGTGTGTGCTTTCACAACTTTTGTGACGGCAGAAAAATTTACTCTTTATAACTTGTGTGTTTGTAGATCTATTTACAAGCTGCATATGATACTGACCAAACTCTTGATGGTATATAAATGTAGCTGTGGTTGTCCTTCAAATAAAAATATAAAACACTTTGGAGTAAGTGTGTGTTAAGTTTATGAAATTGAGATAAATATCAGACCACGCCAAAATCACAAAGCTTCTCTGAGCTAAGCACAGACGTCTGGGGGTTAAACGAGACAGATAGATTAGGCATATAAATGGTACAGTGATACAGAACTCGTAATACAAAGAACACAAGGAATTATATCTAACATGAATTTATATCGGAGGCCCGAGTGTCTGCTTGTGCAGTTGTAAAACGGTCTCTGTCCAGTGAGGTAATGATTATGTGCAGGAGAGATCCGGGCATCTGCTTGTGCAGTTGTCTGGATCTCAAGGTTCCGCCACTGCAGTTGTGGTTCAAAAGCAATCTTGGTCCTCCCTTCATAAGATAGTGACCATGAAGGTCGTAGACCAAGACTCGTCCGTCACTCAGATTTACGAGTCCAGCTCGAGTAAACTTCGACGGCACCAAAGAGGAGAGAATGTGGATCAAGTTAAAGAAAATGCATTTCGCCACGCTTAAGTATTTACCTTTGTATCAGAGATTTTGCTACGTTCACTGCCAGTGTTCCCGAGTCGCGTGGCGGATAGGTTATAAACCCCTGGAATTGGGCTGTCTGCATAAATCTGGAATGTGATGAGATCATTGAGGAGCAGCTGAATCAGGGGGTGTAACGATGACGTAGAGCTCCGAGGCAGGAGGGGGGGGTGACATGTTTTAAACTGGATGCACGAAATGTGGGGAGAGCTCTTTTGCGCAAACCAGACACGGGTTTCTTGTAGGTGAGTTCGCATTGTGTACAATAAAACCCAGTTATATCGGACTCTGAAGAATGTGTTGTTTATTAAGAAGTATTGAATGTGGTTTAGGATCTCAGTCTAACTGGCCCTGGCTGAGATCTGATTACCCATACTCACCTCCCCTGAATGTGCGACTTTAAACACACAAACGCACACACTTCTACATTTCCCTGCAAACAACTGCCCTGCGTGCATTGAGTAGAGGTCTGTCCGTCCTGCAGGCAGGTGCACGGCTCTCTTCCCTTCTCCCCTCGCGCCTGCGATGGACGTTCAGGAGAAATGCGTCACGAGCCACGGAGCGACTCGCGGCCGACCTTGGAGAGGCGGGGCTTACCTCTCCAGCCGGCATCAAAGTGACGTGGTTTTGTGTTCGTGCGCTCGTGGATGGTACCCTTGCTAAGGAAATCAACCCGCAACGATGATTAAGAAATTCGACAAGAAGGATGAGGAATCCGGTAAGCTTTAAATGCTAACAATGGCGTCGTTATATAATGAAAATGAAACACCGTCGTGAAAAGTAAACCCTCGGTATTTGCGATCGCTGATAAACCAAGCTGGCCTGTTCAAGCTGGCTAGCGAATTTGGCCACGCACATCCAGCTGTTAACGTTGGTGTCATGACAGGCGGCGAATTGAACTTGTAGGTAGATAGCACAGATGTGCATTGCAGCTATCCAACTGTAAGTGTATCCAAAGTAAACATGCACACAGATAGCTGGCGAGGGATGGTTAGCGTGCACGTTTGTCATCTCGAATACTAGACGGTCAATGTTCGATGCTCTATCTGTTGTGCGATGCTTTGTAAACGTGCGTGCACTTGAACCATCGACGCTAATAGACTACCGACGGCTGCTAACTTTGCGTAAAAAATTATGATGCTGATAATTTTCCCCTTGGTATTTACATGTTTACCATGTATTAATGCACATCTTGTAAGTTGCTCTGGATACAAGCGTCTGCTAAATGCTGTAAATGTAAATGTAAATCTAAAATGCTTGTTAGTCAGCATTAGAAGTAGAACTGACTAATAAGCTATATTGAATTATGTTAACGTTACATGATCTCTCAACTACATTTGATCTATGACATCGTTTGTGTGGTAGCTCATTGTGAAAGATAACTTTCCCGTATCTCCCACTTAGATGTTAACCGAATGGATGCATGGTTTACATAATTCTGACGCCTTCATATATTCACTTACATTGACATTATATCCAGTTGGCCAGTACCGGAACAGTAATGTGTTCCAGTGTATGAACTGGTATTTAAATATCTAGGAAGGTGTCTGTGACACAACGGAAATGCATTGTCAGCTGTTATCAAGAGCAATTGCATTCAATGGGGCAGCAGTGAGTGCAGAGACATAATTTAACAGAGATTTCATCATCACAGAGATTTCATTATCACAGAGATTTCATCATCACAGAGATTTCATTATCACAGAGATTTCATCATCACAGAGATTTCATTATCAGAGATTTCATTATCACAGAGATTTCATTATCAGAGATTTCATTATCAGAGAGATTTCATTATCAGAGATTTCATTATCACAGAGATTTCATCATCACAGAGATTTCATTATCAGAGATTTCATTATCACAGAGATTTCATTATCAGAGATTTCATTATCAGAGATTTCATTATCACAGAGATTTCATATCACAGAGATTTCATTATCACAGAGATTTCATCATCACAGAGATTTCATTATCAGAGATTTCATTATCACAGAGATTTCATTATCACAGAGATTTCATTATCACAGCTCTCATTAATTGCAGTACTTCATGTGGGTCTTTTGATGGTCATTTGACCGAAACCTTTGTCTGTCTCTTGTCGATTAAAATACTTTAATTAAACATCGAGCCTTCGCCTCATTTGGGATATTCCCTTTTCTACACACAGTGTGCGGGTTCCACCTTCATTCATTTATTTATCGCGGCTATTGCAGCTTTTGAACCTACACACCTGTGGTTACAATTATCCGGTTGGCGCGGCTTCACCTCTACAAAGGTCTTAACAAAAGGAAATATAACTAGTGCAATGCAAGTGTGTGAAAACAGGTCTGTTTCTCTGTTCAGGAAGTGGCTCGAACCCCTTCCAGAACTTGGAGAAGAGTGCGGTGCTGCAGGAGGTAAGGGTTGTTATGTGGCGTGACACTTCACTTGCGTTTGGTCGTGCCCATGAGAGTCACGCTGCAGAAAACCGTCCTGTTTCAACGACCACCATGTAGCATGGATTGGCTTATATGGGGGCCAGCAGCTATCCCGATGACGTACAGATCAGTGATTCCAGGGACCCCAAACTCCAGGATGAGCTCTGCAGGCAAACACTACGCATTTATTTCTAGCTAGTTTCATGTGCTTATTCCGCAACAATATTTATTTATTTTATTTCAGATTTTATCCCATTTTATCCCAATTTGTTAGTCAATTACACCCGCTATTTTCAAGTCAATCTCCCTTCGCTGCCGTAGCCCTGAGACCGGTAGTGACGAAGGTGACGTTTTGTCTCCTCTGAGATGGCACTCGCCAGGCCGTCGACTGTAACCCGGTACTACAGAGCCACTCCTGTGTGCAGCGAACGTCCTGTCAGCTTCCCTCCCCCCTCCCTGGAGCGGACAGCCAATCGCCGCCCCCAGTGGCAATCCCGGCCAGAGCCGACTCTGGCGCGGCCGGTGGGATCAAACCCCAGTTGCCGTGGCCAGCGTCGAACGTTGTAACCACTGGACCACGCGGGAGGCCCCAACAATATTATTTTTAAGCCAGGATAGGGTGCAGATTAGCAGACATATCCTCTGGAGCACATGGTGACAGCGACCACTAGTTTTATCTCTCCTGCTGTCAGAGAGTCTAGAAGTGTGGCTGGTCAGAGGAGTCACTAATGTGCAATGAGGTGAGCCTGCTAGCCGCAGCAAGCAATGGCACCGCCAGGATTCGATTACTGACCGGGGGGGGTGTGTTGCTGCCCCAAGGACTAGTGCTTTAGTTGAACGCTCCACCTTGGAGGCCAAAAGTTCCTGATTGGTTAAAACAAGTCCTAGCTCCACCCATTATGGGGGTCAGGAAACCTCATGAAGGCAGCACTGTGGTATAATGGTTAGGGAGCTGGGTTTGTAACGTTAAGGTTGCAGGTTCAATCCCCAGGTGGGACACTGCCGTTGTACCCTTGAGCTAAAGGTACTTAACCTGAATTGCTTCAGTTAATATCCAGCTGTATGAATGGATTGTAAGGAAATGTAAACTGTAAGTCGCTCTGGATAAGAGCGTCTGCTAAATGCCTGTAATGTAATGTAATGTCATTCTCCCTGGACTAGGGTCTTTGCATTTTACAGTAAAATTACAGCAAAACCTCACAGTGCAGTGTCTGTCAGGTATTTTTGCCAAGAATGCTTCTTGTGTTTGGATATTGTAACCATGTGTGATGTATGTTGTGATCTCTGCTTCACAGGCGCGGATCTTTAACGAGACGCCAATCAACCCACGGAGATGTCTCCACATCCTCACCAAGATCATCTACCTGCTCAACCAGGTGTGGAGAACGTTACAACACACCAGTAGCACTGTGTCAGAGTGCAGGCACCTGCAGAATGGTGTTATTATGTTACACACACACACACACACACACACACACACACACACACACACACACACACACACACACACACACAGTATTGTGTCAGGGAACATGCACACCTGTAGTGTTTATGTGAAAGAACACACATACGCAGACCTGAATATAATATTCAGTCAGAAAACACAAACACACCTGTACCCTTTTTTTGTGAATGGAGGGATTTTGTGAATGGAGGGATTGGTTTGATCTGTATGTTCCTCACAGGGGGAACACTTTGGGACCACAGAAGCGACGGAGGCCTTCTTTGCCATGACCCGACTCTTCCAGTCCAATGATGTAATCATGTTTTTAAAATGTTATTTTATTACTGGCAGATTCAACATGTACATTTACCCAACAAAGCATAGATTACCATGCCACCCAATTGAAAGGGGAACTCTGCTGAAAAATTTAAACATTTGATCTAGTAGACACATTTTAGTGAGTTGAAATGTCTTTGTGATGTCACCGGGTGATGTCACATTCATTTTGGACCACTACACTGAGAGTGGATGTGGTTGCCTCGGTAACGTGAAATGTGTCACTCGGGCAGATGTTTCCAATGGAGGCAGATATGTTGTAATTGTCCCTTTTTAAAAAATTGTATCATATTATTGCTGGACAGGTTAATTTACTATCA
>JAINUG010000137.1:407500-427500 GCA_029706075.1 Aldrovandia affinis | reverse complement strand
TAAGTACCTTACTTAAGGGTACAACGGCAGTGCCCCCCACCTGGGAATCAAACCTGCAACCTCTGAGTTACAAGCCCAGCTCCCTAACCACTACACTACACTGCCTACATCTGTGCTGGTTAGGACCGACCGACCGACCGTGGAGCCATGCTGTATCCTGTGTCCCCCACCAGGTGGCGATGAAGCACCCCTCCGCAGTGACGGCCTGCAACCTGGACCTGGAGAACCTGATCACGGACTCGAACCGCAGCATCGCCACGCTGGCCATCACCACGCTGCTGAAGACGGGCAGCGAGAGCAGCGTCGACCGGCTCATGAAGCAGATCTCCTCCTTCGTGTCCGAGATCTCCGACGAGTTCAAGGTCATCACTCAGAGATTAAAAAAAGTCGCTTTGGATAAAAGCGTCTGCTAAATGACGTATATTATTTATTATTATTTTAAAAGAGCTTAGAGATCGCTGTAGAGAGGCCTCCCGCGTGGTCCAGTGGTTTCAGCATCCAGCGCTGGCCCACGGCGACCGGGCTTCAATTCTGGCCGGGAGTGCCACCAGGGGGCGGTGATTGGCTGTCCGCCCCAGGGAGGGGAGGAAGCAGACGGGCATTCACTGTGCACAGGAGTGGCTCTGGGGTGCTGGAGTTACGGTCGATGGCCTGGCGAGTGCCGTCTCGGAGGAGACGGTACTTCGCCTTTGTCACTACCAGGGCTACGGCAGTGATCTATGACCTGACCTGAAAACAGCGGATGTAATTGGCTACCAAATTGGGAGAAAAACGGGATAAAATCAGAAACAAAAATAAATAAAAAGAGTTTGGTGTCAAAAATGGTCTGTGGTGTTAAATAGTCATAGCCTGCCAGGCTCTGTAAAGCGCTGTATCATACCTGGGTCAGGTGTCTGAATTTAGGATCATTGCTCTTTGGGGAGGTGGGAAGGTGGATTGATGCAGGCACGACCTGATTGGCTCATTTAATGGCAGTGAGTTGTGTGATTGGCTGACTGTGCTGTCTCTCTTGCAGGTGGTGGTGGTGCAGGCCATCAGTGCCTTGTGCCAGAAGTACCCCAGGAAACACAGCGTCATGATGAACTTCCTGTCCAACATGCTCAGAGATGATGTGAGTGTGTGTGTGGTGGGTCTGTGTGTGTGTGTGCGCCTGTGTCTGTGTGTGTGTGCGTATGGTGGGTCTGTGTTGTGTGTGTCCGTGCGTGTGTGCGTGCGTGTGTGTGTCCGTGCGTGTGTACCCTTACGCGTGTGTGTCCTGTTCCAGGGCGGGTTCGAGTACAAGCGGGCCATCGTGGACTGCATCATCAGCATCATCGAGGAGAACCCGGAGAGCAAGGAGACGGGGCTGGCGCACCTGTGCGAGTTCATCGAGGACTGCGAGCACACGGTGCTGGCCACCAAGATCCTGCACCTGCTGGGCAAGGAGGGCCCGCGCACGCCCTCCCCCTCCAAGTACATCCGCTTCATCTTCAACCGCGTGGTGCTGGAGAGCGAGGCGGTGCGCGCCGGTGAGCACAGGGGCTCGTAACGCTGATGGTGTACACACAGAATGTAACGCTGTACACACAGAATGTAACGCTGTACACACAGAATGTACACACAGAACGTAATGCTGTACACACAGAATGTAACAGTAACAGTAATGGTGTACACACAGAATGTAATGCTGTACACACAGAATGTAACAGTAACAGTAATGCTGTACACACAGAATGTAACAGTAACGCTGTACACACAGAACGTAATGGTGTTCACACAGAATGTAACGGAACGCTGTACACACAGAACGTAACGCTGTTCACACAGAATGTAACGCTGTGCACACAGAACGTAACGCTGTACACACAGAATGTAACGCTGTACACACAGAACGTAATGCTGTACACACAGAATGTAATGCTGTACACACAGAATGTAACGCTGTACACACAGAATGTAACGCTGTACACACAGAATGTAATGCTGTACACACAGAATGTAACAGTAACAGTAACGCTGTACACACAGAATGTAACAGTAACGCTGTACACACAGAACGTAACGCTGTACACACAGAATGTAACAGTGTACACACAGAACGTAACAGTAACAGTAACAGTAATGCTGTACACACAGAATGTAATGCTGTACACACAGAATGTAACAGTAACAGTAACGGTAATGCTGTACACACAGAATGTAACGCTGTACACACAGAATGTAACAGTAACAGTAATGCTGTACACACAGAATGTAACGCTGTACACACAGAATGTAACAGTGTATACACAGAATGTAACAGTGTACACACAGAACATAATGGTAACAGTGTACACACAGAATGTAACAGTGACGGTGTGTACACAGAGCTGAATCGATTCATTAAACCTGCTCATCATTGTCCTCCTGCTCTCCCAGCTGCTGTCAGTGCCCTGGCCAAGTTTGGAGCCCAGAATGATGACCTGCTGCCCAGCGTGCTCGTGCTCATGCAGAGGTACGGGTCACCGAGTCACATGACCAGATCAGGGGTCATCAGGTCACATGACCACGTCACGGGTCATCAGGTCACATGACCACATCGTGGGTCACCGAGTCACATGACCACAGCGCGGATCATCATGTCACATGACCACATCGCGGATCATCATGTCACATGACCACATCACGAGTCATCAGGTCACATGACCACATCGCGGGTCATCAGGTCACATGACCACATCGCGGGTCATCAGGTCACATGACCACACCGCGGATCATCAGGTCACATGACCACATCACGGGCCATCAGGTCACATGACCACATCGTGGGTCAGGTCGACCACGTCACACTGACCATGACCACATCGGGTCATCAGGTCCACATCGCGACCACATCACATCGGGGTCATCAGGTCACATGACCACATCATCAGGTCACATCCACATCAGATCAGGTCACATGACCACATCACCGAGTCATGACCAGATCACATGACCACATCACGGGTCATCAGGTCACATGACCACATGACCACAGCAGGGGTCATCAGGTCACATGACCACATCACGGGTCATCAGGTCACATGACCAGATCAGGGGTCATCAGGTCACATGACCACATCAAGGTCATCAGGTCACATGACCACAGCAGAAGGAGTCCACATAGAGAAGTTAGTTGTTGTTATGGAAACAGTCATTTAATTAGTTAACTGTTTAGATATGGACCGTGTAATCTTTACTCAGCAACAGTGTTTATGTGAAGATCAGTTACCCACATGTTTTAATGACCTGTGCAGGTGTCTATAACTGTCAGTCACCTGCGTTGTGTCTTGCAGGTGTATGATGGACAGCGATGACGAGGTTCGGGACAGAGCCACCTTCTACATGAACGTTCTGCAGCAGAAACAGAAGGCGCTGAATGCTGCCTACATCTTCAACGGTAATCCCTCTTTCAGATTACATTACATTACATTACATTACAGGCATTTGGCAGACGCTCTTATCCAGAGCGACGTACAACAAATTGTTAACCGTAGTCAAGAACAGTTTAGCTGAAAGCCACCCTAGCGGGAAGTACAGTTCCAGGTGCTAGGAGCAACCACATAGTTAAACTAGGACCCTGTAGGTAAATCTGTAGCCACAATTCAAAGGCAGCAATAAAACAATCAGTGCGGAAAATAATGCCTAAGCCTAATACAATACATAAACAAGTAGACATGTGTAATACTAAGCAACTACGTCCCTAAGTTAACAAAAACCGGACTACGGGGAGAGGTGCACCCTGAAGAGGTGAGTCTTCAGTCGTCGCTTGAAGGTGGCCAGGGTCTCGGCTGTTCTGACTTCCACAGGAAGGTCATTCCACCATCGTGGAGCCAGAACCGACAGGAGACGTGACCGGGAAGCGCAGGTGCGGAGGGGGGAGGTGCTAGGCGTCCTGAGGTAGCAGAACGGAGTGGTCTGGCAGATGAGACGTTAAACACATCCTGGCTCACTGTGTTCATTAGAGGTCCCTCGGCACTTACCGCAAGGGTTCCCGGGGGTCCTGGTCAAAATCCCCAACATGGCCGTCTCATCCCCCCAGTTTAACTGACCTAATCACGCCCTCCCTCTACACCTCAGCCGATGTGTGGTGAGCGTTCTGGCGCAAAATGCGTCGCCCCAAGTGGGTGTTCCACAACATCGGCGGTGGTTGAGGCGAGTTTCTCTCTGAAGCGCTTTTGAGATCACGAGATGGAAAAGGTGAACTGCCTACTGCGGTCACGTTTCTCCAGGTGATCTGACCAATCGTGGTCATACGGTCAATTGACGGTTGTGCTACCGCTTCTTCAAGTGAGCGGTCAATGCACCTGGCAAAACACAACCTCGATGGGTCAGGCCATGTTTCGCCAGGTGAATTGCCTGCTGCTGCGGTCGTGTTGATTCTCCGGCGCGGTGAATCGATGGTTGTGGTTGTGTTTCTCCAGGCCTGACCGTGTCTGTTCCCGGTCTGGAGAAGTCCCTTCACCAGTACACTCTGGAGCCCACAGAGAAGCCCTTTGACATGAAGACGGTTCCCCTGGTGACGGCGGCCATCACAGAACAGAAGACTGGTGAGGCTGTTGCCCACGGTGACAGAGGGGTATAAACGGGGCAGGATCTTTCACCTGGGAAAATGTACAAGCTGTTTTTATTTTTATTGCTTACATTTATTTGGTTTTATTTGCCTTTCAGATAATTAAGGTAACTAAGTTAGATGCCTTTAGATCAGGGTTGGCTGGAACAAAAAAAGCAGCATATCTTGATCAATTAAGGTTATTGTATTTGTTTGTGTTTGTGTTGGAAGAAACACACACACACACACAGACACACACACACACACACACACACACACACACACACACACACACACACACACACACACACACACACACACACACACACAGTTTGTTCTTCCAGAACTCTTGAGACCTGTCCAGTTTGATATGATAACACTATGATATGATAACATAATACTGACACTGCCCTGGGCATCCCCCAGGCTTGTGATTGGGCCCCAGGGTAGAGGGTGTACTGTGTGTATCTGCCTATAGCCCAGTGGGTAACGCAGAACCCCTGCTCCGGGTGAAGCAGTGCATTGTGGGATTAAAGCTGCGCTCTGCTCCCTTCAGATATCGCACCCGTGGCCACCAGCAAGCTTCCAGAGAAGCTGACCCCATCTCGACAAGACATCTACCAGGGTACGCTCCCGACGGCTCGCTTCACCACCATTTTACCGCTGTTTAACCTTAACCTTGTGGTTCTGTGTGTCTCAGTAGGTAGAGTGTGGTTCTGTGTGGCTCAGTAGGTAGAGTGTGGTTCTGTGTGTCTCAGTAGGTAGAGCGTGGTTCTGTGTGGCTCAGTAGGTAGAGCATGGTTCTGTGTGGCTCAGTAGGCAGAGCGTGGTTCTGTGTGTCTCAGTAGGTAGAGCGTGGTTCTGTGTGGCTCAGTAGGTAGAGCGTGGTTCTGTGTGGCTCAGTAGGTAGAGCGTGGTTCTGTGTGTCTCAGTAGGTAGAGCGTGGTTCTGTGTGGCTCAGTAGGTAGAGCGTGGTTCTGTGTGGCTCAGTAGGTAGAGTGTGGTTCTGTGTGGCTCAGTAGGTAGAGCATGGTTCTGTGTGGCTCAGTAGGTAGAGCGTGGTTCTGTGTGGCTCAGTAGGTAGAGCGTGGTTCTGTGTGGCTCAGTAGGTAGAGCATGGTTCTGTGTGGCTCAGTAGGTAGAGCGTGGTTCTGTGTGGCTCAGTAGGTAGAGCGTGGTTCTGTGTGGCTCAGTAGGTAGAGCGTGGTTCTGTGTGGCTCAGTAGGTAGAGCGTGGTTCTGTGTGGCTCAGTAGGTAGAGCGTGGTTCTGTGTGTCTCAGTAGGTAGAGCGTGGTTCTGTGTGGCTCAGTAGGCAGAGCGTGGTTCTGTGTGTCTCAGTAGGTAGAGTGTGGTTCTGTGTGGCTCAGTAGGTAGAGCGTGGTTCTGTGTGGCTCAGTAGGTAGAGTGTGGTTCTGTGTGGCTCAGTAGGTAGAGCGTGGTTCTGTGTGTCTCAGTAGGTAGAGCATGGTTCTGTGTGGCTCAGTAGGTAGAGTGTGGTTCTGTGTGGCTCAGTAGGTAGAGTGTGGTTCTGTGTGGCTCAGTAGGTAGAGCGTGGTTCTGTGTGGCTCAGTAGGTCGAGTGTGGTTCTGTGTGGCTCAGTAGGTAGAGCGTGGTTCTGTGTGTCTCAGTAGGTAGAGTGTGGTTCTGTGTGGCTCAGTAGGTAGAGTGTGGTTCTGTGTGGCTCAGTAGGTGGAGCGTGGTTCTGTGTGTCTCAGTAGGTAGAGCGTGGTTCTGTGTGGCTCAGTAGGTAGAGCGTGGTTCTGTGTGGCTCAGTAGGTAGAGCGTGGTTCTGTGTGGCTCAGTAGGTAGAGCGTGGTTCTGTGTGTCTCAGTAGGTAGAGCGTGGTTCTGTGTGTCTCAGTAGGTAGAGTGTGGTTCTGTGTGGCTCAGTAGGTAGAGTGTGGTTCTGTGTGGCTCAGTAGGTAGAGCGTGGTTCTGTGTGTCTCAGTAGGTAGAGTGTGGTTCTGTGTGGCTCAGTAGGTAGAGCGTGGTTCTGTGTGGCTCAGTAGGTAGAGTGTGGTTCTGTGTGGCTCAGTAGGTACAGCGTGGTTCTGTGTGGCTCAGTAGGTAGAGCGTGGTTCTGTGTGTCTCAGTAGGTAGAGCATGGTTCTGTGTGTCTCAGTAGGTAGAGCGTGGTTCTGTGTGGCTCAGTTGGTAGAGCACAGCGTTGGCAACGCTTAGGTTGTGTTGTGGGTTCATTTCCACTGGGACCACATATACTGATAAAATGTATGCATTCACTACTGTAAGTTGCTTTGGATAAAGGCGTCTACTAAATGGCGTATATTATATTATATTATTAACCTCTCCATTTACAGCATGATGCTGCTAAACGACGGCTGAGTAGCTTTTTTGTTGCCCGCTGAGGGGTGACTTCCTGTACATGACTTCCTGCTACACGCTGTGGAGCGGGGGCTCCCAAATGGGGGTCGAGGTGGACCACGAGATGCACATGACAAAAAAAAATGGAATATGTAAAATATTCAGACTGACATTCACACCAGTCAAATTAAACTGCTGTTACAGTACAGTATATGCAATGTGTATAAATATATATACTGTATATATATATATACAGTGCCCCTTTAAAGTCTAGACCCCGTCTCAAACATTTCAGCTTTTGTTGCCTTACAGCCTGAAGTTAAATATATATATATGAATTCCATATTTGAACATATGTCAGGCCTACAATTTAATACGTTTGGATTTAGCCTCCACATGATTGTATTTGAACCACATGATCAGATTTGGAAAAAAATTGATTGTATTGTGAACTTAAGACAAAATTTTCATCCATTTAATGTTATTAAAAGAGAAATTTAAATTCACAGCTGCACAAGAGAGACAACTTATGTTCTTATATTCAAACAGACCAGCACCGCTGCAGAGCGTGTATAGGTGGCAGTGTAGTGTAATGGTTAGGGGGAGCTGGGCTTGTAACTCAGAGGTTGCAGGTTCAATCCCCAGGTGGGGGACACTGCCGTTGTACCCTTGAGCTAAAGGTACTTAACCTGAATTGCTTCAGTAAAAAATATCCAGCTGTATAAATGGATTAGTATGTAAAGAAAAGTAAACTGTGTAAGTCGCTCTGGATAAGAGCTAAATGGTTGAATTAAAATTAATTTAATTTAATTATAGGCGGCAGTGTAGTGTAATGGTTAGGGAACTGGACTCAGAGGTTGTAGGTTTGATTCCCAGGTGGGGGCACTGTCGTTGTACCCTTGAGCTAAAGGTCCTTAACCTGAACTGCTTCAGTAAAATATCCAGCTGTATAAATGGATTGCATGTAAAGAATTGTAAACTGTGTAAATCACTCTGGATAAGAGCGTCTGATAAATGGCTTAAATGTAAATGTAAATGGTTGCAGGTTCAATCCCCAGGTGTGTGGCACTGCTGTTGTACCCTTGAGCTAAAGGTACTTAACCTGAATTGCTTCAGTAAAACATCCAGCTGTATAAATGTATTAGTATGTAAAGAACTGTAGACTGTGTGAGTGGCTCTGGACAGCGGGTGACCCGGGGCCTCTCGCTGTGTCCGCGCTGCAGAGCAGCTGGCCGCGATCCCAGAGTTCGGGGCCTGGGGCCGCTGTTCCGCTCCTCGGATCCGGTGCAGCTGACTGAGGCGGAGACGGAGTACGTGGTGCGCTGCATCAAGCACACGTTCGCCGGCCACATGGTGTTCCAGTTCGACTGCACCAACACGCTGAACGACCAGCTGCTGCAGAAGGTGATGGTGCAGATGGAGCCCGCCGAGGCCTACGAGGTGGTGCAGTACGTCCCCGCGGCCAGCCTGCCCTACAGCCAGCCCGGGTCCTGCTACTGCCTGGTGCGCCTGCCCCACGACGACCCCACCGCCGGTAGGGCCCTACGCACGTGTGTGTGTGTGTGAGTGTGTGTCTGTCTGAGGTGGTGCAGTACGTCCCCGCGGCCAGCCTGCCCTACAGCCAGCCCGGGTCCTGCTACTGCCTGGTGCGCCTGCCCCACGACGACCCCACCGCCGGTGTGTGTGTGTGTGTGTGAGAGTGTGTGAGAGTGTGAGAGTGTGTGTGTGCGTGTCCGTGTCTGTGTGTCTGTGTGTGTGTGTCTGTGTCTGTCTGTGTGTGTGTGTGTGTGTGTGTGTGTGTGTGAGTGTGTGTGTGCGTGTGTGTGTGCGTGTCCGTGTCTGTGTGTCTGTGTGTGTGCGTCTGTGTCTGTCTGTGTGTGTGTGTGTGTATAGGTGCATTCACCTATACCTATGTTTTTTGTGTGACTCTGCCTGTGTGTGCACTAGTGTCCTGCACATTCAGCTGTACGATGAAGTACTTGGTCAGGGACTGCGACCCCAACACCGGACACCCCGATGACGATGGTTACGATGACGAATATGTGGTACGAGGTCCTGCCCTCTGCGTGCCCACGCCTGCTGGCCCTCCCCACGCCTGCTGGCCCTCCCCACGCCTGCTGGCCCTCCCCACGCCTGCTGGCCCTCCCCATGCGCGGTGTCTGAGACTGCAGTTTCTCCGGCAGTAAAGAGCCTCCACACACACACATTCTATTTTAGAGCTCCTTTTCTATGGAATAGCCTCCCCATTTCTATTAGGGAGGCTGATTCCAATAATGTTTTTAAATCCAGACTCAAAACATACTTATTCACTAAA
The DNA here is from genome assembly GCA_029706075.1 of Aldrovandia affinis. Classification (NCBI taxonomy): domain Eukaryota; kingdom Metazoa; phylum Chordata; class Actinopteri; order Notacanthiformes; family Halosauridae; genus Aldrovandia; species Aldrovandia affinis. Next base: position 418,316 of record JAINUG010000137.1, on the reverse strand, counting down.
TTTTATGGCTGAGTTTGGCGTACATATGCGCACGCACACACATACATACACATACACAGTTTTTAAAATTATATTAATTTGAATAAATTTTTGTTTTGCTTTTTTTCAGCTTTTCTTTTCTTTTTCTTTTCTGTTAAGCACTTTGAGACCGCTCTGCGATTAAAAGTCCTAGTGCTGTATAAATTATTATTATTATTATTATGCTCCAGGGCTCCTGCACCAGTTGTAAAAATGTAGTGCTGATGGTACAATGAGAAAGGGACAGCATACGGTTATAAAATTACACTCATTCACATTTCATACATTTTTAATCTGTATCTAGGTACCTCTTCCACGTTCTTCACTTTCACCTGTTCACACATTTCTCATTGGTCACAACACCTACTGACGGTGTCTGTCCATCTCCGTTCTGCTGCTGACAATAATTTCCCATGATTCATAGCAGGAGCTGGGTTCAGAACTGTGGACCCTTCACCAGAGGGTACATTTTACATTTACATTACAGGCATTTAGCAGATGCTCTTATCCAGAGCGTCTTACACAGTTTACATTTCTTTACATACAATCCATTTATACAGCTGGATATTTTACTGAAGCAATTCAGGTTAAGTGCCTTTAGCTCAAGGGTACAACGGCAGTGCCCCACCTGGGAATTGAACCTGCAACCTCGTGAGTTACAAGAGTTACAAGCCCAGCTCCTAACCATTACACTACACTGCTCCCCATAACCATTACACTACACTGCTCCCTAACCATTACACCACACTGCTCCCCATAACCATTTCACCACCACTGCTCCCCATAACCATTACACTAACACTGCTCCCTAACCATTACACTACACTGCTCCCTAACCATTACACCACAACCATTACACTACACTGCTCCCTAACCATTTCACCACACTGCTCCCTAACCATTACACTACACTGCTCCCCAACCATTACACTTACACTGCTCCCTAACCATTACACCACACTGCTCCCTAACCATTTCACCACACTGCTCCCTAACCATTACACTACACTACCTGCCCAGGGTGTTGTGTTTGGTGATTTGTATGCCACAACCAGTTGCCCTTAACTACATTGACATACTCTCTCACTCTCTCTCTGTCTCTTGTCTCTTTGCTCACTCTCTCTGCTCTCTATCGCCCCCTGGCAGCTGGAGGACCTGGAGGTGACTGTGGCGGATCACATCCAGAGGGTGCTGAAGCCCAACTTCAGTGCTGCCTGGGACGAAGTGGGCGCCGACTTTGAGAAGGAAGAGACCTTCGCCCTCTCGTCAGTCCGAACGCTAGATGGTAATACTTCTGGCTTTATTTAAAAATAAAAATAAAAATCATCATCATGTATATGTAGGGAATAAGAAGGATACATCGGCAGTCTGGGGAATACATGGGGGATATTACGATACCTCAGGAATACAAGGGACACATTGACAATATGAGGGACATGTTTGGATTGCAAGAGATTTGGGATTATGAGGGAAACACTGGGAATATATGGGATACATTGTGAATATGCTGAACTTGTTATGTCAGTGTCAGAAAATATCAGTAATCTTCAAAAACCTGACTGTGTCAGTCCGACTCTGGCCGGGAGCCCCAATCGAGGGTCAGCTTTTGGCTGTCGGGGGTGGGGGGAGGGTGAATTGGCACGAGCTCGCCAAGGAGCAGTAGGGCGTTCCTAAAGAGCAAGAGGGTGAAGTTCCGTCTCGGAGGAGGCGGATCATCGCCGGCCTCGGGGGATATTAGCTTGACCCAGAGGACGGGCGGCGGGCCCATGAGGGGAGGAAGAATCTAAACAAATAGAGGGTAGAATTGGCTACTAAAATGGGAGAAAAATGGAAATTAGGAACAAAAAGAACATGTCAGTAATCTAAAATAAATAATCTTCTAAAATGACATATAGATATATTTTCCGTCAGTTTTCATCTCACAACACCGGGTTTTTAACACTTCATGTGAAAGGGGCTGTTTGGTGTATGGTGCATGTTTTAGACAGGTTTAGGAGAGTACATTCTGACCTTTGACCCCACAGAGGCGGTCAGTAACATCATCAGCTTCCTGGGCATGCAGCCGTGCGAGCGCTCTGACAAGGTCCCCGAAAACAAGAACTCCCACGTCCTGTTCCTGGCAGGTAGGGCCCGCCCCGCAGGGTACTGCTCCCACTCCTCCGGCCGCCTGCAGGTTAACGTAATGGTAATGGTTTCAGGTAATGTCACCTGAAAGGTGGAGTCACTGCATGTTTTCTTTCCAGTTCAGAGTTGGGACGGTAAAAATGCACAAATACTAAAAATCTCTGATCTACATAACCCGGTGGCTGATGGAAGGGAATGTTCGCCATTCCACACATTTTTGCACCTGCCAGGTGCTGTGTGTTGACTGACAGGTGTCACTACCCTGATTGACAGGTGTCTCTGTCTTGACTGACAGGTTTCACTGCCCTGATTGACAGGTGTCACTGCCTGGTTGACAGGTGTCACTGTGCTGGTTGACAGGTGTCACTGCCCTGGATTGACAGGTGTCACTGCACTGACTGACAGGTGTCTCTGCCCTGGTTGACAGGTGTCACTGCACTGACTGACAGATTTCACTGCCCTGATTGACAGGTGTCACTGTGCTGGTTGACAGGTGTCACTGTGCTGGTTGACAGGTGTCACTGCCCTGGTTGACAGGTGTCACTGCCCTGATTGACAGGTGTCACTGCACTGACTGACAGGTGTCTCTGTGTTGATTGGCAGGTGTCACTGCCCTGACAGGTGTTGTTGTTGTTGTCACGCAGGTGTGTTCCGAGGAGGTCACGACGTGCTGGTGCGCTCTCGCCTCGCCCTGGCCGACGGAGTGACCATGCAGGTGACCGTGCGGAGCAGAGAGGAGACGGCCGTCGACGTGATCCTGGCCTCCGTGGGATAGAGCCCCCCCTCCCCAGAAACACTGAACCCTCAGCCCCTGCTCAGCACTGGCCGCATGGGGGGCGTTTTCAAATTTTTAACCGAAAGAAAACGTTTTCATTTTTAAACACCCAGCGCCATCAAGTATAATAACCTCATCCAGTTGTCGACTTGGCATGCCTTTGGTGGATAGACAGGTTGCCAACATTGCCATACAGATCAACACCTTACCCTGGGCCAGGACCAGGACCAGTGCCACCCCAGTGTCATCATCGCTACGATTCCTCACAGTCTGAGTTTGCGTCCTTCAGTAAAAAATTATTTTGTGTGAAACCTTCTCATTTAAATGGGTCAGCCGGGAAACAGAAGAAGGCATCTGTCCCAGAGGCTGTGGAGATGATTACAAATGTCCCTTTACCATCAGGCCAAAGCAGGGAGGCCCAGAGCTGAATTACTGATGTTCACTCGGCAGCTTGTGGTGTCAATCGATGGGAAGGAATGACCGTGTAGGTAAAGTGCTGAACAGGGGTGCAGGACATGCGTGCTGGCGAGGGAGGGGTAAAGTGCCACTGCTTGCATGTGATGGCAATCTGCTGCTGAAATGTCACTAATGGAACAGAATTGCATCTGAAGTATGTACCTTTTTTGTGTTCTGCTTATACCTTTCTGTATTCAAATGATAAATTATTATGGAAATCATTTTGTCTTGAGTGAGTGAGTTGTGTGTGGGCGCTATGGATTACAGTTCGATTCAGGTAAAAATGTCTGAAAAATTGCTCATATAATAATAATAATAATAATAACCCTCATTTATGTAGCGCTTTTCCTCGCAAAGCGGTCTCAAAGTGCTTAACAGAAAAGAAAAACTGAAAACAAAGTAAAACTAACATTTATTCAAATTAATATAATTTTAAAAACTGTATGTGTATGTATGTGTGTGTGTGCGCATGTGTACGCCAAACTCAGCCATACAATTTAGTGAATAGGTATGTTTTGAGTCTGGATTTAAAAACATTAGTGGAATCAGCCTCCCTAATAGAGATGGGGAGGCTATTCCATAGAAAAGGAGCTCTAAAATAAAAAGCCCTACCTTCAACCGTTTTTTTAGCCACGGGCGGGACAACTAATAATCCTGGGCACCCGCCGGAATATATGGCCGAAGCGCATCGGACAAATACCCCGGCGCCAGTCCATGTAGGGCAGGGGTGTCAAACTCATTCCATCGAGGGCCGAGTGTGTGCAGGTTTCTGTTGTAACCAGTGCACAACACCAGGTGATTTCGCTAATTAGCTTCCTTCTTCAACTAAGGAGGGGAACTAATTGAAATCACCTGGTGTTGTGCACTGGTTGCAACAAAAACCTGCACACACTCGGCCCTTGATGGAATGAGTTTGACACCCCTGATGTCGGGCCATATAGAGCAAAGCAGAGTCAAGACTACCAGGTGCACCATGTTGTTGGTCAGTGGATAGTCATGACAACCAAACTGAAGTGCTACCAAACTCTACAGCACCACTAACCCCAATAAAATCAGATGCTCGTTAAATTAGGAACAAGAGAGTGACTACAAGCCCAGAGTACGTTTCCAAGAGGAAAATCTTCTTTTTAAAAAGTACCGGGTTAAGGTCGACGGCCCGCCTCGGAGATTATACCGCAGCGAACTCGCATTACGATTGACTTGAAAATAGCGGGTGTAATTCAGAAACCAAAAACACTTTAATCTATATCTACTGAGAGTGACCAGGTAACTACACACTGGTGTGTTAAACACTGTCTCGTGTGGACAGTTCAGATCAGACTAAAAGGGCTCAGCTCAGTTTTCCTAATAATTTCAGGCTCAACTGAAGAAATGGAATTGAGGAGAGAAGTGAACTTTGACCTGAGAAGTAGCGAAATTACAAGTAGCTTGATTTATTTTCCAGTAACGTGTGGTAGTTTAATTACTTCCAAAAATCTAGTAGTTTTCAAGTAGTTAAGTTATTTTCGTCAAGGAGCGGGGACAAAGGTTGCAAGTTACATCTCCACAGCAGCGGTATTATTGTTATATTTTTAATTTTTTATTAGGCTACTTAAAAAAACAAAAACAAATGTCAGCTGACGGTTTCAACGCAGCTGTTTAATTTAGTTTGATGAGAACGTGCAGCGGTACTCTTGGCTAATGGACGAGAAGGTGGAACCACCATGGCCATACCTATCGCCATACATGAAACTAATAAAAGAAAATGAGAAAGTCACACTTTTGAGCGCATTCTGTGCCAACCGAAGCAGAAGTTGCTCAACGCATCGAAGACATCAAGCTCGAACTTGAGAACACACATTCAGGTGAGTGAGTAGCTAGCCCGCTAACATTAGGTTGCTAATGTAGCTGCTGTTTTACCATCCCACAACTCTGGCTAACTCCGTTAGCTAAAGGGATGGTTAAATTGGATGTTGAAGTTGTGTTTCGGGATTACTGTCCTCAAAACAGAGTTTGTGGCTTTGGTTCATTCATGAAACATCAACGCTCAGCAAACTTCCTAGCAGGACTGTATGCAGTGTAGCCGGTGGTATTTTCTCCTGGTTGGGGTGCACATAAAAATAATATTGTCATATTATGTGACAGCTAGTTAGTTTAGTTTAGGCAAGTTAAGTGAGCGCGTGCGTGATCGGAGATATTGCTGTACCACCCCTCACCTCTGGTGAAGTCCCTCTTGTCACCACCAGGGTGTGCTCACAGCTCATTATTATGCTATATTGCTTTACATTACATTACAGGCATTTGGCAGACGCTCTTATCCAGAGCGACGTACAACAAAGTGTTAACCGTAGTCAAGAACAGTTTAGCTGAAAGCCACCCTAGTGGGAAGTACAGTTCCAGGTGCTAGGAGCAACCACATAGTTAAACTAGGACCCTGTAGGTAAATCTGTAGCCACAATTCAAAGGCAGCAATAAAACAAACAGAGCGGAAAATATAGGCGAAATAATGCCTAAACCTAATACAATACATAAACAAGTAGACAAGAGTGCAATACTAAGCAGCTACATCCCTAAGTTACAAAACCGGACTACAGGGAGAGGTGCACCCTGAAGAGGCGAGTCTTCAGTCGTCAGCTATTGCTTAGCTCCCTTTGACGCTTGTCCCTATTCACTGATGACACAGTGTATCATCAATAATATTTATTCATATAGTTCTTGTGGTAATCACATGAGCATAGTCAAATGTACATACATGATCCACATTCAACTGACCCTGGCACACAGTCACACACCCAACACACCCATTTCATTTGTGATCGTGAGAACGCCAGAACTGGCGATTGCTTTAATGAGCTCTGCCCGAGCTAATAATGGCCTGTCCGGTATGCGTCTCGACAGCTGTTTGCTGGGCCAGAATCATATTGAATAAATAATGAGTGTCTTTGTAGACCGCTCCCTGCTGGGAATGGAGCTGTGGTGCTACCTTGGTATCTCCTAACCTTTTCTTTCCCAGTGTTACAGGTATGATACGCAGACGCCTGCAATGATGTCTATTGCTGTATTACTACACTGATCTCTTGCGCTAACTATGATTGTTCCTACCATGTATTAATGCACATCTTGTAAGTTGCTCTGGATAAGAGCGTCTGCTAAATGCCTAAAATGTAATGTAAAATGTAAATGCATCTCTCAGTCTGGGGTATAGTGTGAGCGTCGCCTGCTCAGCCTTCAGCCTTCACATCATGAAGAGGGATGACACAGGAAGGCCCGACCTTGAGAGCAGACGGGAGGCCTGGCAGCAGGTGGGGAGGCCCCGTGACTGGGGTTCTGCTGCGGAATGAGTCCGTCTGTCCGGCCGTCCGTCGTGTCCTCGGCTGAAGTGACAGTCTCCTCTCCTCATTTACATTTACAGCATTTAGCAGATGCTCTTATCCAGAGCGACTTACAAGATGTGCATTAATACATGGTAGGAACAATCATAGTGTGCGCAAGAGATCAGTGCAGTAATACAGCGATAGACATCATTGTAGGCAGCTGCGTACCATACCTGTTCTCTGTGGCTCAGTAGGTAGAGCGTGGTTCTGTGTGGCTCAGTAGGTAGAGTGTGGTTCTGTGTGTCTCAGTAGGTAGAGCGTGGTTCTGTGTGGCTCAGTAGGTAGAGTGTGGTTCTGTGTGTCTTAGTAGGTAGAGCGTGATTCTGTGTGTCTTAGTAGGTAGAGCATGGTTCTGTGTGGCTCAGTAGGTAGAGGGTGGTTCTGTGTGGCTCAGTAGGTAGAGCGTGGTTCTGTGTGGCTCAGTAGGTAGAGTGTGGTTCTGTGTGGCTCAGTAGGTAGAGCGTGGTTCTGTATGGCTCAGTAGGTAGAGCATGGTTCTGTGTGTCTCAGTAGGTAGAGCGTGGTTCTGTGTGTCTCAGTAGGTAGAGCATGGCGTTGGCAACGCTTAGGTTGTGGGTTCAATCCCCACTGGGGCCACATATACTGAAAATGTATGCATTCACTACTGTAAGTCGCTTTGGATAAAAGCGTCTGCTAAATGGCATATATTATATATGTATTATACCTGTAACACTGGGAAGGAAAAGGTCATTATTATTATTATTATTATTATTATTAGAGTAATTATTATTATTATTATTATTATTATTATTATTTTGTGAAGCAGAGGGAGCAGGGTCTGTTTTTGTGAAGATGGGAGACTTGTGTGTGTGAAGATGCACAGTTGTTTGTTCTGCCCATCAAGGGCAAGGGGGTGTTCTGTGGTGTCCATCTTGTGGACTCTCTTGGTAATGCATCAGGGCATGAATCCTCAATGTGCATTCTGCTGATTGCCCACCAGGCATCACTGTATCCAATTTAATTGGATTAAGAACCGTTAACCATTTTGTTGGTCCAGTGTGGTGTGCGCTGCCTGTCAGGGACGTGGTTTGAAACCCGCGTCTCTACCAGACTGGCCCTGGTCGTCAGGCCGGCACGGGTCCGTCGAGGAGCAGGAAAAGGCGTCCGTGGTAGAGTTCTGTCTCGGCAGAGGCCCGGAAAGAGTGTCTCGACCCGGAGGATGGGCGGCGGACTCGTGAGGGAGGGTGAATTGAGATAAATAGAGGGTATAATTGGCAACCAAATTGGGAGAAAAACTGGAAATAAATGTTTAAGAAAACTCAACAAAAGAAAAACATTAACCAATGACTGTTCCGCATGCTCCACCACCCATGGGAGGGGCCAAGGGGGTCGGGTGCAGTGTGAGATGGGCGGCGGCCGAAGGCGGGGCCTTGGCGTCGTCCGATCCTCGGCTGCAGAAGCTAGCTCTAGGGACGTGGAATGTCACCTCTCTGGCGGGGAAGGAGCCTGAGCTGGTGCGGGAGGTCGAGAGGTTCCGGCTAGATATAGTCGGCCTCGCCTTGACGCATGGCATGGGCTACGGAACCAGTCTCCTTGAGAGGGGTTGGACTCTCTTCCACTCTGGAGTTGCCCCTGGTGGGAGGCGCCGAGCAGGGGTGGGAATACTTATTGCCCCGGCTCGTTGCCTGTACGTTGGGGTTCACCCGGTAGACGAGAGGGTAGCCTCCCTCCGCCTTCGGTGGGGGGACGGGTCCTGACTGTTGTTTGTGCTTATGCTCCAAACAGCAGCTCAGAATACCCACCCTTTTGGAGTCCTTGGAGGGGGTTGGAGAACACTCCTTCCGGGGACTCCTCGCTTTGCTGGGAGACTTCAATGCTCACGTGGGCAACGATAGTGAGACCTGGAGGGCGTGATTGGGAGGAACGGCCCCCGATCTGAACCAGAATGGTGCTTTGTTGTTGGACTTCTGTGCCTGTCACAGATTGTCCATAACGAACACCATGTTCAAGCACAAGCGTGTCCATATATGCACCTGGCACCAGGACACCCTGGGCCGCAGTTCAATGATCGACTTTGTGGTCGTGTCGTCGGACTTGCGGCCGCATGTCTTGGACACTCGGGTGAAGAGAGGGGCGGAGCTGTCAACTGATCACCACCTGGTGGTGAGTTGGCTCCGATGGTGGGGGAGGATGCCGGTCAGGCCTGGCAGGCCCAAACGTATTGTGAGGGTCTGCTGGGAACGCCTGGCAGAGTCTCCTGTCAGAAGGAGTTTCAACTCGCACCTCCGGGAGAGCTTCAACCATGTCCCGGGGGAGGCGGGGGACATTGAGTCCGAGTGGGCCATGTTCCGTGCCTCTATTGTCGAGGCGGCTGACCGGAGCTGTGGCCGCAAGGTCGTCGGTGCCTGTCGCGGCGGTAATCCCCGACCCGCTGGTGGACACCGGCAGTGAAGGATGCCGTCAAGCTGAAGAAGGAGTCCTATCGGACCTTTTTGGCCTGTGGGACTCCGGAAGCAGCAGATGGGTATCGGCGAGCCAAGCGGAGCGCGCTTCGGCGGTCGCTGAGGCAAAAACTCGGGCATGGGAGGAGCTCGGTGAGGCCATGGAGAACGACTTCCGAACGGCTTCGAGGAGGTTCTGGACCACCATCCGGCGTCTCAGGGAAGCAGTGCACTGTCAACACTGTGTACAGTGGGGATGGGGCGCTGCTGACCTCGACTCGGGACGTTGTGGGTCGGTGGAGGAATACTTGAAGACCTCCTCAATCCCACCGACACGCCTTCCAGCGAGGAAGCAGGGTCTGGGGACTCGGGGTGGGCTCTCCTATCTCTGGGGCTGAGGTCGCCACGGTGGTTAAAAAGCTCCGTGGTGGCAGGGCCTCGGGGTGGATGAGATCCGCCCGGAGTCCCTCAAGGCTCTGGATGTTGTGGGGCTGTCTTGGTTGACACGACTCTGCAGCATCGCGTGGACATCGGGGCAGTGCCTCTGGACTGGCAGACGGGGTGGTGGTCCCCTCTTCAAGAAAGGGGACCGGAGGGTGTGTTCCAACTACAGGGGATCACACTCCTCAGCCTCCTGGTAAGGTCTATTCAGGGTTCTGGAGAGGAGGGTCCGTCGGATGGTTGAACCTCGGATTCAGGAGGAGCAATGTGGTTTTTCGTCCTGGTCGCGGAACTGTGGACCAGCTCTACACCCTCCGCGGGTCCTGGAGGGTGCATGGGAGTTTGCCCAACCAGTCTACACATGTTTTGTGGACTTGGAGAAGGCTTTCGACCGTGTCCTAGGGGAGTCTTGTGGGGTGCTCCGGGAGTATGGGGTACCGGACCCCTTGATACGGGCCATTCGGTCCCTGTACGACCCGGTGCCAGAGCTTGGTCCGCATTGCTGGCAGTAAGTCGGACTTGTTCCCGGTGAGGTTGGACTCCGCCAGGGCTGCCTTTGTCACCGGTTCTGTTCATAACCTTTATGGACAGAATATCTAGGCGCAGCCGGGGCGTTGAGGGGGTCCGGTTCGGTGGCCTGAGGATTGGGTCACTGCTCTTTGCAGATGATGTGGTCCTGTTGGCTTCATCGGGCCGTGACCTCCAGCTCTCGCTGGAGCGGTTCGCAGCCGAGTGTGAAGCGGCTGGGATGAGAATCAGCACCTCCAAATCCGAGACCATGGTTCTCAGCCGGAAAAGGGTGGAGTGCACTCTCCGGGTCGGGGAGAGATCCTGCCCCAAGTGGAGGAGTTTAAATACCTCGGGGTCTTGTTCACGAGTGAGGAAGGATGGAGCGGGAGATCGACAGGCGGATTGGTGCGGCGTCGGCAGTGATGCAGACGCTGCATCGGTCTGTCGTGGTAAAGAGGAGCTGAGCCTAAAGGCAAAGCTCTCGATTTACCGGTCGATCTATGTTCCTATCCTCACCTATGGTCACGAGTTGTGGGTAGTGACCGAAAGAACGAGATCGCGAATACAAGCGGCTGAAATGAGTTTCCTCCGCAGGGTGTCTGGGCTCTCCCTTAGAGATAGGGTGAGGAGCTCGGTCATCCGGGAGGGGCTCAGAGTAGAGCCGCTGCTCCTCCGCGTCGAGAGGAGCCAGATGAGGTGGCTCGGCATCTGGTCAGGATGCCTCCTGGACGCCTCCC
>JAINUG010000137.1:395000-402500 GCA_029706075.1 Aldrovandia affinis | reverse complement strand
CTTTTGTTAAATGCAGCATTGAAACCGTGGGTGATTTCTCTGCATACATTTACATTCGTAAGAAACAACTGCTAAAACTCTTTACACAGCTTGTTAATGAAGATGATCGGCGAAAACATTAACAACGTACAAGACTTGATTCCAAACATTCCCATGTGTAATATTTGCGTAAAAACTAAACGCTAGCCAACAAGACCTACTCAACAGATGGGTGAAATGTGAGAATGTAAGAACTCCTGACTGATGTCGTTGTAAGAAGCAGTTTAAGAATTAATTGAATTGAAAAATGCCCACAATTCTCTATGAATAATGTTTCAATTACAGGAGAAAACCTAATAAACAGTGAATCATTCGCCGCTTGCCATTAAACGAAGGCATTGCTATAAGATCTGGGCCTGTATGTATAAATTACCTCAGAGTAGGAGTGCTGATCTAGGATCAGTTTTGCCTATTGGCTCATAATGGATGAGGTCAGGTTATGGACTGGGGAGAACTGATCCTAGATCAGCACTCCTGTTCTGAGATAAGGTTCTTTATACATACGGGCCCAGATTCTTTTGTTTGCGGCTTGATTTGAAAAAGTCACAAGTAGCTGGCAATTACATCAGCCGTAGGACCTCCTATAAGGCAACACATTGTGAACAAGGCTTTTTCTTATTTTTATCATATGTATGTATCTATGTATGTATGTATGTATGTATGTGTGTGTGTATATATATATATATATATAAGATAAGATAGCCTTTATTAATCCCGGGGGGGGGGGGGGAAATTTGGTTTGTCACAGCAGCAGTGATACAGGAGACAGTGAAAGAACACACAAGACATACAGGACATCACAGTATACTGAATAATAAATACAAGATAAATATATTTTAAAAACCAGAGTAAAAACCTAGCAGCTACACAGACATACAGAACATCATAGTATATTGAAATGCCAGATGCTAAAATACAAATAAAAAAATAAAAACCTAGAATAAAAAAATACATGCATACATACACACACAAACAAGGACACATTCATCCCACACAGTTCCTCATTACATTTCATTATTGTTTCATGAAAAATTATCCTATAATTATTTACCCCTTTTGCTAAGACACACCTAAATAAACTCTGGTGCAATCGGTTGTCTTCAGAGGTCACATAACTATGAGTCCACCTGTGTAGAATCCAGGTGAATACTTTTCATACCTCACTGCATATATAAATATCAGTAAGTAAGATGTTCCAGGAAGGCACTCTGTGGATTGTCAGCGCAGTGTAAGGGCACCTAGTTTGATGAGCGATTGTTTGCTTTGCGCTCTGACCTTCTGCCACTCAGAAAGGTTACTACGGAGTGAGGAAAACAGCGTTGTGCTTGTATTGGAGGGGTTCCATGGTAACAGTCTAAAAATGGCATGGCAACAGTTCCCTACAGATGTGCGCATGCCAAGCCAGGTGTCATCACACCACATGCACATCTGCAGTGTTCTGGGAACAGTGAGGATTAGAGAGATTCACTCGCCCTTACAGTTGACCCCTTTATTCAACCGAGTATTTGTTGAAGGTTGCGATCATATCTAAATAACATGGCTGTAGTGTGCTGTGTCTGTGTGGGGGGGGGTTTTCTCCGTTAATTGCATGATTTTATTTCACAAGACGTGTGCACGGGTTCTCTGGTTTTTATCATTCATGTGTACCGTTTTGCACAGTGAAGTGGAAGGTGCTTTATCTTTTGCGTTTTTATAGTGCATTTGTCTCCCCCTTGTGGCCAAAAGAAGAAACCATTCTTTTTGTCATTTGTTTGTGTTCCCACTCGGTCACACCCGATTTGGTCTACCTAGCCCGATGAGGAATGCGTTTTGGGTGAGGTAGAATGTAACACTTAAGCTGCAGAAACTACCATCCATCATTTGGAACAATTGCTTTGGAAAAAAAGGCTTTAAGCTCTGAACCCTTGTCCAGTGTGATAAAATCATTGAAACTCTGCTGCAAGTCTGTGGAAACCTTGAGGCCCATCGCGCTGTGTAGTGCTACTCTCACCAGTGTTCGAAATCAGTTTGATGACACTTTAGTAAAACTTTACTAAAAATTGTATTGCACACAATATTGAGCGACATTACATGCATGCATTAAGAATCATGGCTGGCTTCCCGTCCCGCCAGAGTTAGCTGTCTGCCCCAGCAAGGCCGAAATTACCATATATATTGGGGGGGACACATCCCCCCCAATATTCAGATATGCTCAAAATGTCCCCCCCAATATATAGCCTAGCTGATATAAAAAATATAAATAAATTGATTTGGTCCCCCCCAATGTTGACTCCATGGTTACGGCCTTGCGCCCCAGGGAGGGGGAGAGGGAAGCCGACACAGTTCGCTGCGCACTGGAGTGGTTCTGGAGTGCTGGAATTACAGTCGACAGCATGACGAGTGTTGTCTCGGAGGAGGCAGTGCTTCGTCATTGTCACTGCCGGTCACAGAACTACGGCATCAAACTACAAGGGAGGGGATTGAACTAAGCACAGCAGGAGTAATTGGCTACCAAATTGGGAGAAAAACGGGGTAAAATTGGAAAAATTAAATTAAAATGTAAAAAAGAATCATAGCTGGCTATGATGCAAAGCAGCTGAGTGCAAAGTGTTGTTGGATATGCGTTTGGCTAATAAGAGCTAGCCAACAACGCTCTGTATAAAGGGACAGGACTGCCTGTCTCTACCTCCATCTCCTTGTGTCTTTAGCTCTCCAGAATCTCCCTCCTTCACCTCATCCCTCTGTCACAATCATGGACATTTTAAGCATTTAGCAGACGCTTTTATCCAGAGCGACTTTAATGCACAAGATGTGCATTAATACATGGTAGGAACAATCATAGTTTGCGCAAGAGATCAGTGCAGTAATACAGCGATAGACATCGTTGTTGGCAGCTGCATACCATACCTGTAACACTGGGAAGGAAAAGGTTAGTACATTATTATTATTTTTTTTTTTTGAGGAGTAAACAAGGATACATATACAAAAAGTATTAAACAAGTAGGCAGTGGTGATGACAATTGAGTGGCTGGATGTACAGAATTGAGTGGCAGAACTCACGGAGACCCAAAGTGTGTGCTGGTTTTAGTTCCCACCATGACTGCGACCTCTGAACTGTAATGTTGTTAATGAAACACTTCTCCATGTCTGTTGGAGATGATTAACCCCAAGGCCAGGCTGCGTCAGAAATGGCTAGCCGTGCTATGAAGACTAAATGTCCCATATTCACATCCCAGGACTTTTTAATCAGGCAGATCAACTAATGCTTCCATTTTCCGTAATGACCTACATGGCAAATTATGGACTATCCTCCACAAAGAGGTGACATTTTTAGCGGGGTCCTAATTGCATGAAACTGTGACAAAAATGAAAAGTTCAAAGACCAAGCAAATGGCGATGAGCCAAGCCTGCAATATGCTAAAATGAGTTTGTTTGTTTTCAACAACCAGACGCCGATCAAGAGATTGGCTGTAACAAAAACCAGTGTACACAGTGGGGTCCCCAGGATCGCGTTTGGAGAAGCCCGGCGATATCCCACCGCTAGCTGTTCACATCCAGTCCGTCTGTCTCTCTCGTCTGTCTGGCACATTGTCTGATTAAAGTTGAAAGGACACTTAAGGCCGAATGAAGAGACTGCGCATGGAAAAGCAATTTGGCACCGAGCGGTTTGCGCAATTACAGAGCTAATGAGACGAGTGGTACCGCTTCCTGACAGCAGAGAGCCGGCCTCGGTAGCTGCTGATCACCTTGTTAGCCTGGCGGGCGCTGGAGACACAAACTAATCAATATCTCCTCCCCCCCGTGAGCGTCTTTCCCCTGGCGCTTGCTCAACACGCAGGATGCCCTGTTACGTTACACTTCGGATGTTCTGCCTACTGGGCGAGGTCCAGCACCACCACCCTACCCTTAAGTATAATCCCAGCTCTGTCTTTACGCAACATAAACGCTGTGGAGGAGCAGGGCACTTTACTTGTCATCTCTGGTTTAATATAACAGTGACACACACACACACATCCCTTAAACCAGAGAGATACACCGACACTACCTCACCAACAGCGAAGTCATGTGTGTGTGTGTGTGTGTGTGTGGGTGTGTGCGTGTGTGTGTGTGTGTGTCTGTGTGTGTGTGTGCGTGCGTGCGTGCGTGCCTGCCTGTGCTAAAATATTTCCCTTTTCACAAGCCCCTGTGGTGTGATCACATAACCGCATTAATACGACACACAAACCCGGCAGTAGATGAACTGCTCCTTGCAATTATTATGTAGATTTCCTGCCTAACTTATTGTCGCTTGCATATTATGCATTCATGAAGTAACTTGCGGCCATAATTAAGCTGTTACCATGAAGTCTCAGAGGAGACGAGCCGAAGCAGGAACTGAGCGATGACAGACGCGCAGCGACCGGAAGACGTCACGGCACATTGAAGTCGCGGTTGGCGTCGCCCAGGGAGGGAGGGATTCAGTCAGCCTGGCTTGCACCAGCGATGCCCCGACGGTCAAACTGGTCGCTGTAATGTCCTCCCGTCAGTTCAGGGAGAATGCAGGCTCAGCCTGTAACCCTCGTCCCATACCACTCATCCACACACTAAAACTGTGCCTTTGTTTTGAGCCACCCAGCAGCCTGTTGTCACATACTAATTTACTACTTTTTCCCCCCAGAAAAACATTCCATTCATTTCCAGCTGTAATGACATGGGGACCCTGGGGAGAAGTGCCACTCATTTGAGCAGAGAGCCGCACTTTTATTTTTAAATTGTTTTTTAAATTTTACCTTTATTTAGCCAGGGGAGCCCATTGAGACCAAGTCTCATTTACAATGGTGCCCTGATTACAAAACAATTATATAAATTACACATAAACAAACAATAAGACAAGGACAATAAAAAATAAAAAAAACTTCTGAGCAGATCTGAAAATAAACTTGCCCCCTTCAACAATGAAGCGATCCGTCGACCTCGCAAAGACAGAGACCCTAACAAAGTGCGCTGCGTCGGCCAGTTTACCCAGAGTGATTTACGCCGCAGGTGAGGGGTGAATGGAGAGAGGAGAGGAGGAAGAGGGGGAGAAATGAAGGAAGAGGAATCGCATGACCCAACCTAGTTAGACGCCTCTTCGTCGATGTAGAAAAGGTAATCATTACACACACTCTCTCTCTCACACACACACACACACACACACACACACACACACACACACACACACACGCGCGCGCAGACACACACACGCCGATCCCTAAAGCCCAAGTCTACTGACTGAAGCTCTTGAATTTGTGACTCAAAGAGGTGGTGAGACACTGTGGTGTGGGGAGATGTGCTGATGATGGAGAGTGAGGTAGAGGTGTGTGTGGTGTGGTGGTTTGTGCGGTGTTGAGCTGAACAGAGTCGGGGCCAAATCAAGATATTTTGGAAAAGTAAAATTCAGTGGAATTGCTGGGAGGACAGGCTGCAGACCTGCATGCATATTGATGGTGTTGCGTGGCTACCTTATGTTCAGTGGGAGAAAGGGAATCTAAATCACTGTAAAGAGTGTGAACAAGACAGAGCGTGTGTGCCCACCGTGTGCGCTGGGAGGACGGCTGTGTGTGTGTCTACGTGCGTGTATGCCTGTGTGCGTCTGTGGGTGCGTGCATGCGTGTGTCCATGCATGCATGCATGCATGCATGCATGCGTGTGTGTGTGTATGCCCGTGTGCATGCGTGTATGCATGTATGTGTGTGCGTGTGCATGTGCGTGTGTGCGTGCGTGCGTGTGTGTGTGTGTGTATGCCTGTGTGTATGCGTGTGTGCGCGAATGTGTGTATGTGCGTGTATGCGTGCGTGCGTGTGTGTGTGCGTGGATGGACAAAAAGCAGGCTGACTTCACGCTTTCTGTACGGAGCAGACTGCACAGTGTTTTCACCGGGGAATCGGGAAGTATTCCCCCGCACATAAATTCAATAGCACATAAACAGCTCAACAGAAACACCTCTGTTTTCAACACCTCACCAAATACAGCTACGCACTGCTAAACCACATTTCTCACACTGCCCATAATAAACGTCTGTCTGTCTGGGCAGAGTGAAAAATATATGCACCCAGAGACACACATGCACACACACATAAATATAATATATATATATTTATGTATATTTATGTATCTATATGTGAATGTGTATGCGCGTACATATATGCAAGCAGGTGTATGGACGTACACGTGCACGTGCATGCATTCATACACATGCAAATCCGTGTGCGCGTGTGTGCACACACACACACACAGGTTTGAAGATGAATACCTGCTCATAGCCTAAGCTCATCTTTAGTCTCGTAGTCTTGTCTGCTCCGGCAAAGTCTAGCAGGAGAGTGCGTTCCAGGTGCTGCAGAATCCTTCCGCACGTGTCCCTGCGTTCCGCTGACGGTGGCAGACGCCGCCTCTCTCAAACCGACCGCGGTGAGGAGTGACCTGTGACCTCTGAGCCGCGTGCGCGCCCGGCGCTCGCATCTCCGCGCGGCAGGCCGTTTCCTAGGGGACGTGTTTACACCTGACGGGCTGTGTGACAGCGGCCCTCGATGGCCTTCCTTCCTTCCTGCATTAGCCCTTGGGCGACACCTCGGAGAATAGTAGCAACAATGGTGAGAAATGCAACACCTATAATACTGCTTTTAAAAGATCGAGTGTCTGTTCTTTTCATTTACATTTACATTTACATTTTAGGCATTTAGCAGACGCTCTTATCCAGAGCGACTTACACAGTTTACATTTCTCTACATACAATCCATTTATACAGCTGGATATTTTACTGAAGCAATTCAGGTTAAGTACCTTTAGCTCAAGGGTACAACAGCAGTGCTCCCACCTGGGAATTGAACCTGCAACCTCTGAGTTACAAGCCCAGTTCCCTAACCATTACACTACATGCCGCCATTTTCCTTTTCTTTGCAGAAGCACTATGTAAGGAATAGTAGTAACAATAATAACAATAATAAAAAAGATCTGGCACCTTCGCATCGGTTAATACCAATTTTTGTCGTTTTTACACATGTATTTTACAGCCTTGTCTTACCCCGGTAATAATACAGATATCGATACACCGTGCGTGGGTTGTGCAGCCGCAGTGTTGGGCACGGTAAAAGAATGCGATAACTCGAGACGCGCCGCATGCGCTCGATCCCGCAGCTCAGCACGACGCATGCCACCGCCGCCGTGATTAACGGTTTTATTTTTAAACATCGGGATCCTAATTACACATCTGAACTCCTCATAGCTGCCAAACTGTAAGACCCAGTAAATGAGATGTCAATTACTGAGGGCTGCTTTGTGTTCTCCATCATGTTTTAGATCTACACACTTTTACAGATAGATAGATAGACAGATAGATAGATAGATTTATTTTATTGTCATTGCACAGAGTACAACGAAATTGACTGGCAATCCTGATGGTACATTTACCAATAACAAAGACAAAACACAACAGAACAGCAGAAACAAATTAAGGTTCTAGATATA